>JAFBMP010000004.1:6600000-6762172 GCA_019976485.1 Apiospora pterosperma
CCTCCTGCCTACCTGATGAAGAACCCTTGTCTCCAAGCGGCCGCATGACGTTATAAGAGAGCCAGCGATCAGGGGTTGTTGTTCTTGATGTCTGTGGCGCTGTCAAATGGCAGTAATCATAGCCCGAATTGAATTAAAGTGTCCAACTGTTCCAGGCCTCCGGCGAGGAATCCCTTACGCGATGCTATTAAGCTATTATACTAGATAACCTGGCCGCTCCTATTCCCGTATTGAGAAATGAGCTGCTTCAGAATGCTAAGCAACTCTCTGGGGCCGATGAGCTATATTCGAAGTCAGTGTATAGCATTTTACTCATGTTAATAGTAATTACATGAGTGTTATATAAAGGCTCCAGAGGGCTAGCCACCAGCTTCATGGCAGACTGGCCCAACGGTGTACCTTTTACAAGGCTGTCAACGAACCAACCCAAACAACCAACCCAGCAACCAACCAACCAAAGGGCCTTGGTTTACAAACCAACCAAGGCCTTGAAATTATAGCAACCAACCAACCAGAAGGTAGCATTGGTTGCCAACCTGGTTGATTAGGTTGATTAGGTTGGTATATGTGATAATTTCTTGGTGTTGTAAATAATTTCTTGGTGTTGTAATTAATAAAGGTAATATCTTATCTAATCACTTATCGATAACAGATAATGACTATCTTATCTTATCCTTATCTGTCATCGATAGCCTTTATCGATAAGTGATTAGATAAGATACAGGTAATCTAGCACTAGGCCCAGACCTGGTCAGGTCAGGCCAGGTCAGTCACCATGGCCAGACGTACGTTGCTGTACGTCAGTCACCAGGGCCATACATATGGCCATACGTACGTTGCCGTATGTCTGTTAACAGGGCCAGCCGTATGGCCAGACGTAAGGCCAGCCGTATGGCCGGTCAGGTGACCGGCATCCTTCCTTATAAGGAGACTGCAGCGGCTGAAGCAGAGAAAAGGGGTATAAAAGGGGTAGTTATTATCACCAGTTTTATCGATCAAAACAACCAACCTAGCAACCAACCAACCAAAGGCCCTTGGTTCGGTTGGTTGGCTGATTGACAGCCTTGACCTTTTATCTATAAGGAGATGTAGCTGAAACAAAGGGTCTAGGCACAGGGATTTGTGGCCTAGGGGGCAGACAATACTAGACTAGCCACTAATACACAGCTACGAATATCATAATGGGGAGGCCTGCAGCTTTGGGTGTTAATAGAAAAGTTCCATGGCCCAAAGCCTCTTCAACCTGCCGTTATAGTGGCCCCGTCGTCGAGGCGGTAACCCCATGTTGGACTGTGTAGAAAATCCAATCAGGCGGCCTTCTCCTGATAGATGTAATCTGCATATAGCCATTTATATATGTCCCATACTCAGTGTGGTTATAGAGGCCTCATCGCTTTAAAAACCCGTTTCCGCGGCAGCAGATATTCTTACTGATAGAAAGGAGAGTCAACTAGCTCTAATGCTACTTCTATTTGTGCGAGTTCTAGGAATTCAAATCCATCTTCGCTGGAGTAAAATTCACTAACCGTGCAAGATGGCCTTGTATCTTGCAGTTTGGCTCGGGTTCGATGAGCGGGATGCAAAGGTCACTTCTCGCCTATGAAGTTTATCCGGATCTAAGTACATCCTCTTTGCGGATGCTAGATCAAGATTGCCACCTAACCGTCCATAATTCTATTAGGCTATAATAAGTATAAAAGTCATTCTAAATAGATGGGCTCCTTCGAACTCATAGACTCGATCAGAGACCATGGATCTCACGTCTCTCAAAGATGCTGTTTAGTTTGATACCATTTTTCTTGAAGCCTTGCTCTCTTAGATATGCCAAAGCAATGGCAATATCTCCGAGGACACGGCATACATGATTTCGATCGCCCTAGAACATACTGGCCCTTAGGCAGTGTTTCAAACCTGAACTAGGCTAAATAACATAACGTTACATTTTTCAAAATTTCCAGGTGCGAGCATCGGCCTCGGCCAACTAGCAGATACGGTTCTACGATGTGCCAACTTGGTTTTAGTTTGTTTTCGAGGCTGGAGAGAACAGAGTTCAGTCGAGGTCCCAAGAAGGGGGTCTAGCAAGACATTAGTCTATGTGAGGTAGTTAAATGATTTTCCGCTATTTTGTTTGTATACCCTTGCGACCCTGCTTATTAGTCTGTGGACTTGAAAGACTAGTCAATTGATAGGTTACTAGACGCATACCTTACCACTGGTGAATGGCTGCCCTGGCTCAGGGGTCGAAGTTCGATTCCCGTTTTCTAGTCTTACGCAAATGCGTGTGGGGGGATTGAGACTGCTCTTCGAGATCGACAGTGGTGGTATTCATATACACTAATTAAGCTTGACTTATCGTCCGTGGCGATTAGCAAGGCCTTCTCCGCCATCATCATGATTTCCTGAACTGCGGGTGAGGTGGGCCGGGGAAGTAAAGGTCCTCTCCAATGTCGACTGCCACTCCCTCTCCATACCAGCCGAGATTTCGGCCTCAGTCTGTAGCCTGTGGACCCGACGGACGAAGCTCACGAGCTGGTTGAGAATGCCCAATTCAATCTTTAGTCTCGTGGCATATGCGAAGACCTTGTAGCTCAGCTGGATCTGGTGCAAGCCGGCGTATTCCAACACAACGATGGTCAAGTCGAGCATCATGATCACAACGTTTGCGGCGATCAGAGACACCAGAAGACGCCGGACCCAATCTCGAGATCGACGGGCCGATGATGAGCGCGTAAGGCCGGTTTGAAGGGGGAAGCTGTATTGCCCCAGGAACTGATAGGCCTTCAACAGATAGATGCCGGAAAGTACGAACTCCTGAGCCATAAAGACGGTTACTTGGAGTTTCTCGACGATTTCGTAGAAATTTCCAAGGCGATTCGAATTCGTCAAATAGGGCTCGATTGTGAAAGCGATTACGATGGTATGGAGGATGATGCCATCGAAGATGATCATGATGAGAAGGAGCCGCAGTGTCCGCGGTTGCACATTGAGAAGATGCAGCCGTGAGTATAGCACAAAGGACTGTCCGGTGACCATCGGAATCCAGCCCACGCAGCTCATGACGCCGGAAATGATGCGTGTCCTGTCGAATGGCCCGGGGCCCCAAGTGCCGAGGAACTGTGACGTGGCACATACCATAACACCGAGACTGGCGGTAAATATGCTCCAGAAGTACAAATTCCGAAACGTCTTGAAAGTGAAGAGAACAAGTGGCACCATCTCAAGCGCGTCCCACAGAGCAATGGCGAGTAGGATGGTGATGGCGGTGAGCTAGGCGGGTGGAAGATCGTCATGGATGGTGGCATCCTCGCGCCGAGCCTCAGCGTGAACAGTCTCACGGGCGCCCATGCCGGCGGCGGACAAAATTTCTTTACATCCTGCGCAGGGTGCGAAAATGTAAAGAAAAGATGTATCGGGCCATTTCTGCTGGTCACCTCCGTGGACTGGACTGGCGGATCAGATACCAAAACTTTACTATTTCGCCGAGTCATGCAGCCACTAGCCGTGAACGAGAAATGAGTTCAATTCGTGGAGAAGAAGCTACTGCACCCGACATCAGCTACGCAGACTGCAGATGATTGTGGCGCAGACCACGCTTCTGGGAATAACCCTCGTAGAGACCTGCCGATGTTTGAGGGCTGGCCGGAGGACAGTGCGGTCAAAGTCAATGACCATGACACGCCCGCGCTCGACGTTCCACGGCAGGTTGGCATCGCGCTCTTCACCGTGGTCCACGCCCGCAGCCCAGACAGCCCTCGACGAGCGATGCCTCTGGGCCTCCAGCTCCGCCGCGTCCATGCCCGCGTCTGCTGCTCTCTTGCCGCCCCACGACATGAGCCCCGTGCGAGCTACCCTCATCCCGCCCGGTAAGACATAGCCCTTATCCAGGTACATCAGGCCCAAGTGCACAGGCACCACCCAGCCCTGGTACGCATCCAACCAAGTATAGACGCGACACTCGTACCGCAGGCGCTCGAGACCATCTGGCAATATCCCCTTGCTGGCGAACGTGTACGCGCATGGTGGAAGCTCCAGTCTGAACAGCACGCCTGTCGCTCCCTTCTTACCTCTCCCGTCTAATGCAGAGCAGTTCCGGTAGGCGTTTTCGGGCAGCCGCTCACCAAC
Organism: Apiospora pterosperma; assembly: GCA_019976485.1. Classification (NCBI taxonomy): domain Eukaryota; kingdom Fungi; phylum Ascomycota; class Sordariomycetes; order Amphisphaeriales; family Apiosporaceae; genus Apiospora; species Apiospora pterosperma. Next base: position 6,604,123 of record JAFBMP010000004.1, read on the forward strand.
CGGGTGTGTGGAATGGACAGCAGAGACAGGGCGCTGCAGGCCGTCTCCGCCCGCGCCACGATGCAAGAGCACATTGGGGCAGCTGTCGTCGATTTTCCAGCACTTCTTGAGGTCTAAAAGACATGCCTGTGAGCAAGATTGCCGGGTAGGCGCTGAATAGCGCCCCTCGACATCTTATTCGGAGCTGCTATACGACGGACCGCCCTTCAGTTTACTCATGTCCGGCCTTGTCCATGGCGGAGGCAGGCCCTCCTCTGGCCCGCCACCATCCTCGCTCTCGTGACCCCGGTGAGGCAACGCCGGGGTCCCACATGATGGCTTCGACCGCAAGAAGACTACCCGACCGGTTGCGGCTTCCTGGAATGTAAAGTCTTCATTTGCTCGTCGCAGCGGTGACGATGACGTTGCCAGCGACGACTCCGTATCTTCTGCCGAGAAGAGATGCGCGGCATCTTCGTATGGCTCTGCCCGTTTCCTCAAGGCTGCGTTCGCGTCCCCCAGAGCTGCCTCAAGGAAAGCTCCTGCTCTATCGGTGTTCCTGTCGATGCTACACAAGATACATGTGCCCTGAAGTTGGAAAGTGATCGATTGATTGGCTCTCCTGTCTGGCGCATACCCGACTTCGGGAAATGAAATACAATCGTAGGGCCAGGAAAATTTCCATCTTGGCTCCTCTACGAATACTTCGGTGAAATATTGGTTTCTCCTGGCCCTATCAAGCTCCACTGGGCCCTTTGCTGGCCATGGTCTTCTTTGTAAGGAGAGGGCCGCAGCGCAGCCCACAAGGGCGGCAGAGCTCTTAGGTGTGAGAACGTGGCATCCAACCAAGGCGGGTTTGAGGCCCCAAAGTGTCACTTTTCCGCTCGGCGGCAGACACAACAGCCTAAGTAAGGGGCAATTATGGCGCCCTACACGGTACTGGCTGTGGCCCGGAACCTTTTGTAACCCCACGCCAATACAGTCAGTACATACATTAAGAGTAGCCATTGAGGATTGCGCAGAAATATACATAGAACCATATGCAGGCCTTTGGACTCTGGCATGGGAGTGACCCTGGAGAGCGCTGCAGTGCCCCGCACCCAAGCGCCAGAGACGGAAGTGCCAATTTCTGACGGACTCTTGAAATTGGTGACGGTCGTTCATTTTCGCCAGCACGCCTCCGCTGCCAATGGAATTTCGAGTCAGCCCCTACCTTGCATTCATTCGGTACGTCTAGTCTAGAACTCAAGAAACGAGTCCTTTCACTGGTGTCAGTCTCTGCGCATTCGAAGTTTGAGTAGCCGCTGGAAAGCCTCGACTGTCGCGTGGTTTCTCCCAGCGGAAGAGCGCATCCCCCAGGAAAGAATGCGTAAGAAACATAGGAGCAAAATGAGTAAGAGTAATGACAACATCATTCGTGCTGGAGGATGGCCTTTCAGGATGGGCACCGTTCATATCGTCGCTCTAATTGGAAATTGTGACATGGTTGAGTACCTCAGCAGCAGGATAAACATCAACAGCCAAGACCACTCCAAGAGCCGGTCCCGGAATGTCATGCTCTATGCTGGGTAGTCGGAGAGGTCCGACGCCGTATTGCCTTGCATGGTTCGGCTCGGCACAGATGTCGACCAAAAGGTGAATGGACATATGGCCTTATAGGCATACTTGTGCAGTGCCCGGTGCACCGACAAGCAACCAAGCTCCGGACTCATTTGCACGTACAAGCTGGGCCGCGTCGCCTTGCCCGTCCACTCATCCATCCACCCACTCATCCACCCACTCATCCACCCACTCATCCACTCATCCACTCACTCATCATCCACTCACTCATCCACCCACTCATCCATCCACTCACCCATCCACTCATCCACTCACTCATCCACCCACTCATCCATCCACTCATCTACTCATCCACTCACTCATCCACCCACTCACCCATCCACTCATCCACTCACTCATCCATCCACTCATTTTCCATTCATTCTTTCTCCATTCTAACACTATTTTCATTGGCTATTTTCTATAAAGGAATAACATATTGATGAAATCACTGGACAAAGACGGTTCATATTTTCCACCAAACCCATCAGATGCGAAGCACATAGCAGCACTCGAAATTTTTCTCTCCCGCAAGGACCTCTCCTGGGTGCGCTGCTGCAGAGCTTCTTGCAGTTAGCTAATGTGTAGGACAACCGCTCTGGGGAAAGCTCAATTTTGTAGCCCCTACAGAATCGAACGGCAGACCTTGACGGACAATCTTCTTTGACTAACGATGTTCAGTTATCAACGTAGTTCGGCGGTAAAGGCGTCAACTGTTTGCGCGGTCCCATAAGTGCTGAAGTTTCTAGGGAGCGAGTAGCGGGGCTTTCGGTGTTTTCAGCTTCCCGAGCTGCCCTTGAACCCACCTCATCTGAACAAGTGCCCACGAGCTGCTCAGATCTGATTGACTTTCGGCACCGGCTGGTGGTAGTCGATATATTCTCAATTAAAGATACATGTGTGAGGCTGCGCACTCGAGGCACCCCTCACACCGCTATTGCACCAAACGAAGACATTGCTCAGCTTCTCGGGTTGTATCCGGAACTTGACGTCTTTTCTGTGCTACTATGCCGATATTTCTCCCGCTTCTCCTGAAGATGGCTTAATCGGGGGTCAGGCTACCGGTCGGTTGAACCGCATCGGCGCTAGCAACGGCCGCCAAATGCGCCCGGTAATCCGTGGCCAGCTCACGTTCTCAGTTGGCAAGCTTCTCGTTGCCTCAGCCCAGATGTCAGTGTTTGAGGCTGCGTTTGTCAATGGAGTATGATTCAAGGTTAAGCTCGGCGAGGAGCTGATTGTAGGGACGGTTGGCGTGTCGCTGAGCTCAAAAAATTGACGCTATTCAAACTCCATGCCACTTTGTGCGTCTTTCACTTGACTGAGCAAGGAGCCCAAGGCATTGCGAAGCTCCTAGATTATAGCTTCAACAACACGTCCGCACTGGAATTTGGCGACCGGACCTTGAGAGAAATACTTACGCTATACGCTACCTGTCACTTGGAGAAATTATGGGATAGCCCTGCCTTTCGGGAAGTACTGCTTAGGCAAAATGAGTTCTCAAGGGACCTTGTTGGAATGGTGCGTGATCGACTTAGCTAAGCTTAACGGAGAGAGATTCTTGCATCAGTTTCTTTCAGTGAAATCCCCATTAAATTGAAGGTCTAGGCGAACAAACAGACGAAAGCAATTGCTGTCATGAAATTGACACACAGCCGGGGTTCAGAGCTGCCACACGGAACGTACATGGGTAGTGGTTGATTATCGAATAGCGACATTGTAACTGTACGCTCAGTACCGCGACTGGACCTGAGTTTGGCCTGCTTCCACGTCATTTGCCGCCGACAACCATAAGGTGTACAGCACCCATCTCCCCCTAGAGCTATAACACCCGCGATGAACCAAATATTCTACAACAGAGACCCCTTCAGTCGGCCAGCAAGCGGCTTAATACTTTCCAGGTATCCACGTCCAATGTGCCCACAAATTGTATGATTCTGCCTCCCTGTGTCCCTTCTTCGGTTTTGAAGTTCATTGCAGGTCCATCAGGGATCGCAGAATCGACGCGAGTATTTGTCTGATTGGGTCGTTCACAGCGCGGGGATTGAGCTGCTTCGAAAACCAAAGATTGTGTTGGTATTTTGTTCTCAATACCGTCGAGCCAGCGCTGACGTGAGGCTCGAGCTGTCAAGGCATTAGACTCTGCACCAGCGCCCGCCGGAGGCCCAAGTTTGTTCTCGCAGGATCCGTGATTGACAGCGTTCGTTTCGACCCGACCCATTGTCATATCTACACCATTCATCCTGTAGATTTTTCGCCCAGTATCAATGTAAATGTAGGCCTCCTGCCCAGGGACAATACCAGGCTGGAGAGGCCGCATTATGTTCTGGTGAATTATTAGCACAATTGGCTACATTGCACACGATACGTCCTCACCGCAGTTTCATTCATTGGGTAGACCGTTCGTAAAGTTGGACCACGGCCGATGCAGCGATTGAAGAGGGCCAAAAACGGGAAATGGAGAGAGAGGAGCTTCGTATGAACAATCCTGCCCCCGCAATGTAGTTCAACAGAGCCAGCCCACTTCTGTCTTAACACTGACAGGTACTAGCGAGATAAGCACGGGCACTTTAGGCCCACCACACGCAGGTGTGTACAGTACTGAAATTAACGAACGCAATCATGTAATTGCACAACTCCATGGGCCCAATAGAACCGACAGTTGCATTTCTGCATGTCTTGCCAAGCGCGTCAACCCCAGTTACTACCCAATGGCTACGGAATCCAGCTACGTGATGATGCCATGCCATGCTAAATAGTGGCGTCCGTGATATGCGCATTCAAAATACGTACCTTGGTCGGACTCGAAGTTACCCTGTCAATTTCTCAGTGCATCATGACGCAATGATAGGCCGTCACATAGTCGACGGAAGAATCGTGGACGATGCTCAGTCCCAGGTGCCAGTGGGGCCGGAGAACAGTCTTGGTGGCGGGACGGCAGCAATTAGAACGATTGGTCACCACACTCTTGGCGTCCGTCTAGTGCAACCACTGCCCCGCACTGTAGCTTCTGGTTTTGCTAGTCACAGCGGACTGCCCTGCGGTAAATACTATGGGGTCTCCATACCGTGCGTAGGAATTCCTCCTGGAGCAGCGGGGTAATCCGACCGAAACTGTGACGAAAGTCTCTGAACGGGTTGAGCGGGAAAAGGCTCGGATAGCAGAGCAAGTCAACAGGGAGTCGAGGAAGTGACGAAGCAGAAGCCTGGCCATCCTGTCGGGGTGAGGAGCAGCAAAGCGTGTGGGAGCGTGTGGGTTTCCAGCGATGCCAAAGGTTGCCCATACTGCCAGACTATGGAACGCTGGGCATCTGTAATGGCCTGTCAGCCAGTTTGTCCTTGCGTGAGAGCGGATCGCCACGAAGGACCCGGGCAGTCATTATGATGCTGTCGTGCGTTATGGGATTCGGAGATCCTGAGCCGGGGTCTTCGATTTGTAGGACATAGGCATCGCTGCGGGCTATCAAGTTGTCATAAACCTTGAAGTGTCGAAAGTGCGATTTGGTGCACCAAGAAGCTCGGCGGCGATCTGCTCTCGATCCGATGGCTGGCTCTTCATGTTGTATCCCAATAAACAAATAAAATGAGATCTTCTCCCCCCTTTTCTTCTTCCCCTCCTTTTGAGTCTTGGAGGGCCGAGGCAGATCGGAGCCCACCGAGAGAGAAGTAAGGTAGGAGAAATCAGTGATTGCGTGAACGTCGCATCTTGCAGATTTAAACCTCTGCTTCTCATCAAACGTGTGGACATCGGGCTGCACTTCGATGAAGGTGTCTGATGTGGGCGTGGCTCTTGTCGTCATTGAGTCGTGGTCACAAGTATCGTCACATTCTGCATGGTTCATCCAGCCACAGGGCTGCGGGGAGCGAGAGGTCGGGACGGGCCGTAGCGGGGCATGAATGATGGGACGGAGCACATGCTCCGGCTCCGCTAGTTAGAATCGGTTGTCGGTTGTCGAGTGTCGAGGCCGAGCCAGGTACTTGGGCCAGTCTCTCCCCAGGCAGCCGTGGCGCCCACTACAATCCCCAGGAACCATATAACTTAGTACAGCGCCAGATCAACGGCATGGCATGGGCATAACCAGGATGATTGGGGTTTGACAAGGCTTGATACAGACCCGATGATGAGATCATATGATCGGCAGTATCTTAACAATCGTAATTCGGTACGAACGGTACGGAACGGAAGGGATGAAACTTGTTTTGCAGAGCGTCAAGTCAGCTACAGTCAGTCAGAGAGGCACGAAGACTGACGCTCCCAGGGGCAATGGAAAAGTCCATCCGCCCATGGCACGGCATTCTTGTGCAACTGATGACCCCAGGCACCAGGTTCAGCATCCCCATTGGAACAGTGGGCGAAGGCTCGAAGGCTGAGAGCGCTATCTGGGAGGACGTGATCCAGAGCGTCGTCGGTAGTCATCGGTTCGCTGTGGGGCCGATACTCCAAACTTAGATCGCTGTTCAAGTGCTTCGAGTTAATTGCAACCCGGCATACCTTGGTGATTGCCCACTGGGAATAGGTGAGAGACCAACAGTCTGCAACAATGCCACCACGGGGTCATCGTTGTACGACTCCTCCGGATTTCCGGGGGAAGAGATGCGTAACCCACTAGGGCTTAAGGACGAGCGCCCCGAGGCAGCAAGCGAGCCACCTGCAATACTCTGGTCGAGGTCCAGTTCCATAAGTGCGGGGTCCATGTGTTGCGGCAGACAATCTGGGACGACCACACAGTTCATGATCTATTCCTTGCAGATTGTTAGATGACAGGTGGGCAGTGGCGGATAGCAGATGAAATGGCTGAGGAAATGACGGGCGAAAGGGACCCCCGTTCCGCAGGTGCTGACAGTTGTTGATAAGTGCTGGTAAATGGTAGACAGCAGTGTAGGGTCATTCAGGGCAGATCAAGGCAATTTTATTCGAGGAGACAGAAGTTATACAATATCGGGAGGACAGGAACAAAGAATCGAGCTCAATTAGCGCCTAAGTACAAATCAGGATGTTTGCGGGCCCTTTTTCACGAAATGGGAGCCCACGGTATTCTCCTGGACCATGGTTTCCGGGCAAATTGCTGTTGTTCCTCCACTAATACAACGCAAATAACTATCCATTTCGCTGCACATGCTTTCTCATCTGGCCATGGCTGGGCTGTTATCTTATTGAGATATTCTTGGGTCGTAGTTCTGGAAAGAAAAATCAATTCTCGGGTGCAAATATTCCTGATAAGACAAGTATTAGACTAGCTGGATCCGTAGCTGAAATTGGTTAGCTTGCTTACATTATTGTAGCCCTCAATACTTCAGCTATCATTTGGTAATGCTTGAATCGGATCTTGGTATTTCCATCTTGCTCGTGGTTAAGGTAGTACTGGCACGTTTGCTCAGCCTGGTTGATGCACATCAAGGCTTCATCGGGGAGTGATTCGTCTTCCAACGTCGCCGCCTCCTGCAAACACGTCAGAGCATAGGCCAGATACTTCCCCTCGCGACGTAAATCTTCGGTTGCACCGTTGTCTTGGAGAGAAGTACTAGCCTTGACGGCAGTAGATAGGGTATCAATGATCATGTTGGTGCCGCAGGTCGCTATTGGAGCAGAGTCGATGGAATTGAAGATGTTGAGGAAAAAGGGCGAAAAGCGCTGGAGGGGCAGCACTACCATATGTACCTAAAAGCGAAGAGAGGCGCCGGGCAAGCGACTGCAACGCATCCATTGAATGGCTTAGCTTGGGCGATAAGCATGGAGGAGCCAATGAGATGCTCAACAGCAAAGATACGAAAACCTACTCCAGGCTCGCTGTCGCTCGTACAGGCTGGAATAACGTTAGGCGCTAAGTCGTTCCAAGCCTAAGCTACACCGCCAAGTGGCCGCGGGGCTCGGTTTAGAGACCGAGAGCCGAAGATAATCTAGACCCTCAATACATCGGACAAATCTACTTTGTGCCACACCGTAACCAAAATAGAATCGTCAGCCAAGTGATCGGCATATAAGTCTTCTGTATGCTCGTCGAGCTAGTCACTAGTTCCGTACGAGTTTGAGTCAAAAGAGGGCCGTAGTCCACGAGGCAGGGCATTTGGACTAGCGTAGGAGCCAATGAATTATCGCGCCCCAGCCAGAACTTAAACATGGCCACGTCCAGATCAGTCAGCGCTGTGAATCCGAGTTTCGTGTCGAAAAGTAACGAAATATTCAACTCGATCGGGGGAAATCTCTTAGCCAGGCAGTAGATGCCTGCTTATTGCGAAATCAGGGCTATGGTTTGTACCGACAAAGTGCTGAACATCCAGTCTACCGAGTCCCAGTTCCTAGCTAGCGCCCTGGATTTCCAAAACAGCGTCTGAGTCAACTTTTCTGGTATACAAATATACCTCTCGTAATGGCCCCATCAGCTGCGCGTCTTCAGACGAAATTGGAAACTTGGAGCTGTGATATTCTTCCCACATCTGCTTTGTCCGAGGAGAGTCGGCATCCGCCCATGGTTTCCTGGCCGCGACGATGGTTAGTAAGGATGGGAATAAACAAGAGATAATGACTTACTCGTGATCGTTGAAAACCCCGAATCCAGTGCTCATAATCAGGGTGGGCCGTGCAATATCAGCAATGATCTGCTTCAAAGGCGCTTCGACAAAAACAGAAAACACGACGGAGTCATCATCGATTTCCGCGAAGCCACCAGCCCCAAACTGTCCGACGATGGTAAATCCACTTCTCTCCAATATTTCCTTTGTATGCTCCGTGTAGTCGGGATCCTGCGTCAGCAATTGGACTGCGCTGCTACCATTAGTCCGGCACACGTCCGCTATGGTTAGGGCAATGGAGTGCTGAACCATGCTACCAACCACGACAGCCTCCAAATTTTCCTCGCTTAATTTCATCTGTCTCTTTAACCATTCTGGAGGCTGGCGTGAAATGTCACCTAAGCCAAAACAGATGATTTTCGTCACTTTCTTGTTGCCCAGTAGCTGTGTCAGTTGCGACGTCAGCAACTTGCAGCTCGAACTCTTGTTCCAGGAATGTCGTCTCTCTCCAAATAACGAGTTTGGGTTGCCTAATATGCCCCGAAAGTTCCGGGCGACCTGGTTGTTCCAATCTACCAGGTACGAGCAGTGATAAGTTTCGAGGGGATCATCAGGTTGTGTTTTGACAAGTCGCCAGTAATCCCGAAACTTGACGTACGGCTTCCTAGATGGTGCACCAGGTTAGCGAGCTGGAAGAATGGGAAGCATCTCCTTACCAAATGGGTGCCTGTGCACCGAACATAATATTTGGTATAGATACGAGCTTGCCATCGATCGACCGAACCGTGAAGTCAGGAGCCCCAGATTCGAGCTGGTCTTCGATGTCTCGAAGATCCGTCTTCTCCCATAACTTGGTCCCGCTATCGTATAACTCTGCCGCACGTTGGCTACTTTTTCTCCAGGACAGAATCAGCTCCTGATTTTCGGGTTTTGCCGACCACAGAAGATCATTGCTCTTTGACATGGTGCCGAGAATAGTGGGTAGAGACGGCCAAACTAGGAGAGTTATCCAGCGGAGATCATGTTCCCGGGCATGTCGAGTTTGACCCCGGATTTCATTAGCTTTTTAAACCACATGTTCGTTTAGTGGTCAGAAACGCCAAAGCTTAGGGCTTCATGCTTTGGGGCAAACGTCAGCCCCGCTACGTTGTACCTCTCTTACGGACGGACAAGCGGCGGGGGCCCCGCACCAGCCCGTTCTACTAATTATCTCCGACCTTCCGCTCAGTCTGGAAGTATTACCTGAGTGACTTCAGGCAGCTTTGGCCTGACAAGACGCCTCATAACAGCCAAGTTATATGAGAACTGAATTTCATCTCTTTAGGCCTGCGGTTGACGAAGGATGCTCTCTTTGCATCCGTCATTTTAGGGAACGTCCGTGTTACAGCCACAGTTGGCGGTGGTACTCTTACACTCCAACTCAGTGGCATATTGCCGCCTCTCTGAGCAGCTGCCTACGCTCTAAGTCTAGACCTACGTAGAGGACTCCTTGCCTTCACCCAAATTGGGAAGGAAGTTCACAATGGTGACGGTTGGAGGTGTGGCCCAAAATATGACTTTATGCTATCAAGTTCGGGATCCTGACTTATTTCAGACAAGCATAGATTTGAGCAACACATAGGCAGAGGCGTCGCAGTGACTCTGTTGACACATTCCCCAAGCTCCTACGTAGTGAAACTAACAGCTCTTCTCTCCTCCCTTAGAATATACGGTGGCATGAGGGAGAACGGCCAGCCCATGGAGCGCCACGTCTTAGACGAGCTAGAGATAGCCATGACAGAAAGAGAACCATAACCTGTTGGCCACAACAGGCGGCACAGTTATTCCCGTGTGCTACGAGCTTATTTCTTCGCTTTCTTTGAGCAGTTGCAGCAGCTCATACACGCACCGCAATCTTGGTGCATATAGCTCTTTTCTTCATGGCAGGTGGGACATGTGAAAGCGTCCACAAGTTCATCTACTTCGCGAACCGCCATTTTGTTTCCTACTTTATGTTGTAAGCAGAAGTCTCTAAGAGGGTAGATTAACGTACAGTATCAGAAACCCGTTGATGATCTGAATTTAGATGTGCTATCGTTGCGAATAGTACAGAGAGGTGGTGGTCCCGGACAGCGCTCTTCAATGACACGAAGTTAAATGGGTTTTGGTTGCGAGAAAGTCGGTCGATGGAGAAAATTGGAGTGAGAACATGTTATCACGACGACCATTGACAGACGGTGTGAATAGCTTTGTATTTATATTGCAGACATCGCTTAGATCAAAACACCACGCGTAAGCCATTTCCTGTAGCCTATTATACATGCCGGAATATGCAGTCTCAATTTGGCCAGACTCAACAAACAGTACCAATCTCAATTCTCATCACCTCGCATCGATGCAAACGCCCATAATCTATTGACTCCTTCCGCATTGCGAAAAATAAGGAATTACGTGCTTGCCGGCGCTTCCGTGACAAACTCACTGGAAAGGGCTGCATACTACAGTGGGTTGACTTCACTGTGGTGCATTTGTCCATCGGATGGTGTGGAAAGCTGCAGTGAACCAGGCCAATTGCGAGTGCACACACGTTATCATTGCCTCTAGAACTGATGCAAGAAGGTGAATTCATGCCCATGTGCACAGGCTGATTGGCATGTATTCGGAAGAGGGTGTAGCGATGTCTGGGGAATCACAAGCGATAACAGGGCTGCATCGCTGATTCGTGACGCTTCTGAAGCGGCCTATATTCTGACGGCGAGAGTACTTGCAACCTCAATCGCCGGCGATGTAGTCAACGTCCTAACAGTGAATTTGGCAGTAGGCACACAGTATGTACTTGGATCGCGTCAAGACAATAGTTCCTGCAAAAGATACAGCCTTCGATAGAAGCATGTACGATCTTATTGCATTTGACCTTGTCCCGAATACCTCGCGTTACAGCTTGGCGTAGCTTCAAGCTTCAAGGTATTGTAAAAAGAAGTGCCCCTCGTGTTTAGGACCTGGTACGAGTGGGGAAGATGACTGTGGAATTTGCCAGGGCTCAGGATATGAATCTTAGATGATGGTAAACAACCCTGCCAAAATACAAAGACCAAGCTGACCCTCTTTTAAGACTTTGGATAAACTGTCACCTGGCCAGTGACAGTTTTGAGAATGAATGCGAGCAACTGGGATATCAGCTTGTGCATTTACTGATCTATATGGGTGGGGTGGGGTCTTGGTCTTTCCTTCTCTTCTACGTCAACTATCTTACATGATTCTATGTACAGTACAATCCATGTTCAGCGCCCGCGATTCAGTTATTAAAAATAATAGTTTGGGGTACTGTGGGGCCTCTACACCGTGCGTAAGCGACGCGGTAGATGTACCGGTCAGCACCAAGAAAGACTTCTGTAGGGCTGCATATTTGGCGCTAATATATACCAGCTGACTTGGAGCTAACAGTGTATCAGTGGATTACACCCTGAATAGCAGAGCGGCTTAAAGCTGACTGTGCTACTATATATAAAATGGTCATTCCCCAAGTCCTCGAGCTTTGATAGTCCTATGCCTCAAAGTTTCAAATAGCGACGGCCTCCGAAAGCGTTAGGTAAACCTGACGCCTGCCTGATCCTGTTTATAGCGTGGAGTCCCGTTAAGCGGTCCAGAGACGAAGCAATGCAGCGTACAATACGACCAAATTAATGGAATCTACGACAGAGATAAAAAGAAGGAATGCCTTCGGCTTGGGGGGTGCACATTAGGTTATGTACGCGTTAGTGGGGCTGATATGGGGTAGTGTCAGCTGCCCGTAGACCACGGTATTGGGGACTATTACACTATGACCACCAGGCGCCATAACGTGACTCGTGAGAAGTAATGTTTTTATCAAAATATCTACCTCTAACAGGCTCGAGTAAGAGTGCCTAATTACGATGCACCTGTCCCGGTTCCTGCGGTTCCTACTCCGCCAGCGGCCCTTGTGCAACCGGCCACTTTTGAGGACGCCTATCGGCAGATCGGATCCGGCAAGTGATTGCTTCGCGGGGGAATGATAACAATAAGGCAGACATCAAGGCTATCATCGGAATAGGTTTGGTATGTTATTTCAGCGTTTGTCGACACTGTTATTTGCTAGATTCCAGGCGTTCGGTCTTCGGTCTAAAAGATGAAAACAGCCAGATTCCTAGCCTTAGGAGCTGGCCGGATGCGGAGATTATGTAGATGTTTGGCAAGAACAAAGAACAGCCCTACAAACTGACTCCGGAAACGGAATTTGTTGGCGCCTGATAGCGCCAGAGTACATCGATCAACAAAGACGGAAGACGTAGGCCTAGATTGCGAGTCACACAAACAGACTGGATCCGGAAATCAAGTGAATTCCTGCCAAACACCAACTACACAGTAAAAGTTTCCAGGAACGGTGTTCATCAAATCTTAGTACGTCTAAGATAAAATGGTCCTTGAAGAGCCCAGGAGAGACAATATTCTATAAAGTCAACATGTCGTCCCTATCATAGTCCACCAAATTGCCAACGAAGGATATCTCTTCTCACAGTAAACAACTTACAACTTACTTAACCTGAAACAAACGACATGGCGGCCGCATCCTATTCTTCTGCTGCTTTCAATAGCCTCCCCGATCTTGTTGCTGCTGGGGAACAATTCGACCAAAAAAATGGAAAGGCTCTCATTGCTACTTTCCGCAACCTATTCCTGCAGCACAAGGTTGATCGTGTCTTTGGGCTGAGTCTTCTTCACAGTCACTTTGAACTTGCGGAGAATGAACGACTGGTTGAGTACCGTGGCACATCTGTGCCTTGGAAGCAGTCGCTGAAGAAGTTCATCCAACCTACCAATTGGGTTCTTACAGAGGGAAGCACTTTTCGACCATTCGAGTTTCACTACAACGGACCGGGTGGTGCTACAGAAGACGTGGCAACCCCAGAGACTCTCACATATAAGGCTTTCACCGAAGCCTTTAAAGAACTCCTCCTCCAAAAGAACGCCGCCGAAGTGTTTGGGCTTTGTTCATACCCTGGAGATGACTATGAAGGACGCGTTGAGATCAGCGAGGCGCGAGCAAATATCAATCTGCATCCGAATGATGTGAGTCCTTGACTGTCCGTGAACTAGAATTAGATCGGGCTAACATTCGCATACGAAGGCTCCAGACTATATCCACGGACGCGAAGCCGCCTGGTTTTTCTCTCCCATTCTGGAGCTTGCAAAGTGCACTTGCATTTGTGGTGGTGACGGCCATACCAAGGCGACCCACACGGGCCATGTGACTACACGATAGTGATTTATTTCCTAATATGTTCATGCTGAGTAATTCTCGAGTGGGCTTTGCCTCTCTTCCCTTCTTTTCAGGTTTCCTTTGGGTTATTTAATGGGTGTTGGGTTTTATTGGGTTTAAGCTGATAGGTTTTTCTATTGTTGGACACAGCAAGAAGGGGGCTTCACCTCTCTTCCTCTCTTTCGGATTATATTGGGCTTAAGGTGTTGGACTCTTTCGCTGTTGGATACAGCAAGCCACTCATTTAGAATAAATAAATATTATAACTTTTGGCCCCAAAGGCAGGAGTTGTTAATCCTTCATAAGAACAGTAAGTGTAAAGGAGAATATACTAGCTGTAAGAGATCTAAAGAAGTAGAACGGATATAACGACAACCACACCTTATTGCCTCTCACTCCTGATCCGCTGTGTTAACGACACCTTGTTCCACCCTTCCTGATTACCCACGGCTTCCAAGAAGCTATCAATTTCCTCTTCTATGTCTTTATCTGAAGGGAATGCAACATGCCCATTAGTGCATAGCACTAACCACGACCGCTTCGCCATCGAGACATGAAGGCCCTTACTGAAGCAAGACCTTACTACTATATCTTTCCAATCCACACAAGGGTCTGACAATGAAGTCTTCATAGCTGCTGCACTTATGATCAACTCCGCCGATATCGAGGGAGATTTACTGGAAATAAGAGCCGATAGACGTGAAAGAACGAATTGTCGATCTGCTAAGAGCTGGTCCGAAGGTTGTAGCACCTGGGCTGCAAGTGAGGCATCGTGGCCTAGTGACGGCAAACAATCTTCGTCATCCAGATCCGTCGCCAGTAGTCTAGGATAGCGTAGGGTAAGCTCAAGAGGACGTCTACGAGCAAGCTTCCAATCGATTATGCTACAAATCCCTGGTTAGTAAAGGATTATTCTTCGCAGGTTCTTCTTACCCCTGGATGTGAAAATCATCATCAACAATAATCTTATGCGAGGCCAAATTCTCGTGTGCAATAGCACTCGGCGATGAACTGGAAGCATCATCAACAGCGTGGCGGATCAATGCACGGTGCACTAGGCAGCCCCGAATGTCGAGCTCTGGCAGGTGCCCACTTGCTGCCCGTATGAGCTTGCCGTCAACCACCTCCGTTAGATGCTTCAAAGCTGGAGCACTCGGCTCTGTTACAGGATTAGTCTATAAGTGGTGAATTACAGATAATATACGTACGTGACTTCTTCGTAAGAATAGACAAATCCAGCTGGATATCGATGAGCTGACGGAGTACTCTCTGCCGGTGTTGGATTGAAATTGCATCTGTCCATTCCAAGGGTCTCCCGTAAATCCATTTCAACACCAGGTATGGGTGTTTGATTGGGTTATCGAAGCCCGAGTCGCCGCCAATCAGCTTTGGAGACCAGCGAAAGCCCACACCACTGAGCTCTGCCAGGGTTTCCATTTCGACTCGTACAATGCTTGTAATAGAAGTCGGAGTGAGGGCCCTAGCCATATGCAATGGAATTCGGATTGCCCAAGTAGTCTTGTCAGGAAACTCTAGGACGTAAATCTGGGAAGAGCCCAAGGCGATCGGCTGCTTATCTGTACCAAGGCAGAACACGGGATCGGCGCTGTCATCTCGCAGTGATGAAGCGATGGCCTTAAGCTTAGGAAGGAGAACTTCAGGTACTTGAGACGGCATCGCCAATGTGTATGAGTAGCTCAAAGAAGGTTGCGATAAGTGTATATTCGAGGCGTTACTCGGGCATATTGTAAGTTACGGGGGATAGTTGGTATTTAAATTTGCCTGTCTTTAGCACAACACTCTGATCGGCTGGGTTCCTTGGGGTTTCCACGCCCATGTTCTTCATGCAGCTCCCGCAGTACGTACAGTTGGCGATGTCTGAATTACCTGCGCACTATTGGCTGCGGTGTAGGACGTACTCGGGGTCCAACTCCCAACTTTCAAATTCATGCGCTAGGTTGGTGGGGCCAGAGGCCCGTGGTTCCATTAGGCAGAAGCCAAGAGTGAACAGGCAGAAGCCAAGAACAGGCAGAAGCCAAGAACAGGCAGAAGCCAAGAACAGGCAGAAGCCAAGAGTGAACAGGGCGAAGTTTAGAGACTGGTGACCAATCGTTCTCTCTCAACTATATAGGTCGCTGTCGCAGCGCCTCTTGTGACATCCTATCGGAACGAAATTAGATTTAAACCATAATTTGAAACAGCCCATATCACTACAGTAGCTAATGTGTCGTAGCCTATTTATTCCTACGATTCCCTCCACAGCGTAAGAACTTCGTGAGACCCACAGCCTATCAAAGTCTATGCACTCACATGCTGCTTATCGACTAGTATATGCCAGCCAGACACACCTTCTCTGCGCGAAGCCCAAGAATATTTTCTTAAGCACTGCCTGCCCCCGTACAACTACAGCCATGAAGGATTGGTAGTGTAACGGCTGTAAGGGCCCTCCCGGCGGGGTCTCCGGGCCAGTTTTCCTTTTATAGACCTAATTCCCTCCTCCAATATAGAATTTAGAAGGCAAGCACTAGCTTTGCCTTCGAACCCCTTCCCTATCATTCCGTAATCAGAGATCACTGTACACCTGAGCACTCCTACCCATCCTTTACAGGTAGGGCCGTGCAAAGTCAGTAAAGGGTTAATTAGGCGGATCAAAGAACGTATTTTTCGATGTAGTTCGATCTACGGTGGATATAGAAAGCATAGCCACCGCATGGAGATTGTACTCTACCGATAAATTGGTGGGAGGTCAGCGCTTAGCGCTTAAGGGGATACAGCCGTAGTATTACATAGAATCGGTCACCAGGATGAGAAGCGATGTGAAGGCATGTCACCAGAAGCAGCGAAAAGTGGCTGTTTGGTGTAGACTTCTGAGCGGTTGGCTCGGCTTAGTATGGTCCGTTGAGGCCATTTCACTGTAAGCTGTGCCGCAGAGCTTACAGGCACATATTCGCATATGATGGAGCCAGCTTAGATGAAGTATATACGTCTAATTAAACGACAAGTCTTCCATATCTGGACCTCAATTAGACAACGCGCGCGTTAAAATCACACACCGTTACCTTCTACGCCCCAAGGGACTGGATCGGCCTCTGACTAGCGCCAACCCGTCGCGTAGATAATGTAACTGGTAATAACCAACACCAGCTCACCTCCGTTCTCCACGCGACGGGTTGGCGCTTGGGATTGTATGTTGGCGCTAGTCGGAGGCCGACCCAGTCCATTGGGGCGTAGAAGGTAACGGTGTGTGATTTTAACGCGCGCGTTGTCTCATCATAGTGGTTTTTTCTTTTTCTTTTTTTTTGTACCTTTCATCGTCTCGAGATGGCTGATGTGGACTTGCGTCGGGTAACCCGTGCGGTGTTCTTTCTATCTTATCGTTTGGCGCACGGGGAGTCTGAGGAGTGGATGCACCAAGTCTTTACTCGATTCTTTGGGGACCGGATGGCCTTCTACATGGGTATCGTTCTCGAGCATGGTAGGACCGTGTGCGAGTGTGTCGTCGTCTCGGCTCGGAGGACACGACTGGCTAAGCTGTTCAATCCGCATGCATGGACTCGCGCGGGTGCACTCGGTGACGTTCTCGAAATAAATTGGCCTGAGGATCGCCGAAGCACCCTTACCTTCATCCGAATTGTCGAGTCGCAGCGTATCGCTCATGGATCGAGGACGGTCGGAAGCCTCGATGCGGTGCTCTCAGCGCGGTCTTCCTTTGGGCGGAGGAGACGCATATGTGAGAGGAGGTTATCTAGCCCCTTAGAACAAAGACCCTTGAGTAATTCTCCGGAAGAACGATATTTTGGGGTTGCACAGCTTGACGATTCACATCTTGATTCGGCATCTGCCGTGTCGGCTCCGCACTCGATGTGGATATCGCCGGGGTGGGAGCTTGATCTTACTGTGTATGCATTTACCGTGGTGATACGAATGAAACATATACTAATCGTGTATAGGCTATACGATGATACACCAGTATTTCCTATTTAAAGGGCTTCAACTTCTGGTACTGGGATATCCAGCTCTACTGGTTGATTCATCCCAACATAATCCGTAATATCGTTATCACGATTCCTGTGGCAGAAGATGCGAAAAGTGACAAGCAACGGATCAGAGGACTTCCGATTTCGCAGTCTACGCGCCTTTGCTTCGACCGTGCGTGTGCAGATTACGTCACGAATCCTTTGCGGCACATCAGCATACGTTTCCAGCGTATGCACATCCTCGGCATAGTCGACAAGCCGCCCCGTAATATCACTATCAAGCTTATAATGCTTCTCGTTGTTACACCAGCAAGAGAATCCCCGATTCATACATGCAGCGCTAACACACTCCATAAGCGAATAGAAGTCTCGCCAGACAGGACGATGTCCAGATGTTTCTTGCTGGGCAACTAAGTTGTTTGATGCGGCGGTGTGTTTCTTTGTAGCTCCACGCCCTGTCTTGCTGGCTGGCTCTCTTTAAAGATAAACGGGATAGCAACTTTTAGATTGCTACCCTGGTTACCCTAAAACCTCAACTTTCTCTCTACGACCGTCTAATCGATTGGAAGTGTTATAGCGCTTCTGGAAAGGTGGCTCGCCGCGTTTAGAGTTAGACACAGTAATCGACGTCTTGTAACCTTGGTACTAAGGCTCGGGTAATTTGCTTTGCACAAAGGTCACGAGTTCGGATTGTAGGACTTCGTTGCAGTACGCACGGGCGCAAGTTTGACGTCTTATATAGTTAATATATCCGGTAAGTTTTGTTATTCTTCAGCAAAGGAGTCGAGTCAAGTGCACTTGCAACAGACTTGGTGATCGCTCGGTCACCCTTCCACGCCCCAAGGCTAGTTGGATTTTCGCTCGGGCTAGCAACGGGAGTACAAAAGTCAGGTCCAACATCCTCAAAGTGAGAAGATGGGATCTCAAAGTTGGTATCTGTCGCAGTACTGACAGGGTTCTAGCGGCCCAGCCACTGTGGGGTGCTGCCCCTAGCCACACCTAGCCTCTGACGAGGCTTGGTACACGTTCACTTCGTCGTATATATAGCACCATGGGCTGGATCTCTTTTGTCTTGAGACTTCTTCTAGAAGATAGCACTTTATTACTTCTATGACCAAATACACTAGCTTTCCAGCAACCCCTGTTGCTCTCTGTCGCATGCGACAGTATCATCCATAGCTACCCTAGAGATCTTCTTGAAGGTCGCTGAGAGGTGACGAAATTTAAAGGCTAGCGAATGCCTTCGGGCAGACGAGAAACACAAACCATAAGTGGGTAACAGGCAACAAAGGGTGTGACCCACAGCACGTAATATAGAATCCCTCCACTCGAACTGTTTACACGCTAAAAGCTGCGAGCTTGGTTGTTACTTACTGTAGCAAAGGATGCTAAACACTTTACATCTTACCTAAAATACGTATATTATCTGTAATTCACCACTTATAGACTAATCCTGTAACAGAGCCGAGTGCTCCAGCTTTGAAGCATCTAACGGAGGTGGTTGACGGCAAGCTCATACGGGCAGCAAGTGGGCACCTGCCAGAGCTCGACATTCGGGGCTGCCTAGTGCACCGTGCATTGATCCGCCACGCTGTTGATGATGCTTCCAGTTCATCGCCGAGTGCTATTGCACACGAGAATTTGGCCTCGCATAAGATTATTGTTGATGATGATTTTCACATCCAGGGGTAAGAAGAACCTGCGAAGAATAATCCTTTACTAACCAGGGATTTGTAGCATAATCGATTGGAAGCTTGCTCGTAGACGTCCTCTTGAGCTTACCCTACGCTATCCTAGACTACTGGCGACGGATCTGGATGACGAAGATTGTTTGCCGTCACTAGGCCACGATGCCTCACTTGCAGCCCAGGTGCTACAACCTTCGGACCAGCTCTTAGCAGATCGACAATTCGTTCTTTCACGTCTATCGGCTCTTATTTCCAGTAAATCTCCCTCGATATCGGCGGAGTTGATCATAAGTGCAGCAGCTATGAAGACTTCATTGTCAGACCCTTGTGTGGATTGGAAAGATATAGTAGTAAGGTCTTGCTTCAGTAAGGGCCTTCATGTCTCGATGGCGAAGCGGTCGTGGTTAGTGCTATGCACTAATGGGCATGTTGCATTCCCTTCAGATAAAGACATAGAAGAGGAAATTGATAGCTTCTTGGAAGCCGTGGGTAATCAGGAAGGGTGGAACAAGGTGTCGTTAACACAGCGGATCAGGAGTGAGAGGCAATAAGGTGTGGTTGTCGTTATATCCGTTCTACTTCTTTAGATCTCTTACAGCTAGTATATTCTCCTTTACACTTACTGTTCTTATGAAGGATTAACAACTCCTGCCTTTGGGGCCAAAAGTTATAATATTTATTTATTCTAAATGAGTGGCTTGCTGTATCCAACAGCGAAAGAGTCCAACACCTTAAGCCCAATATAATCCGAAAGAGAGGAAGAGAGGTGAAGCCCCCTTCTTGCTGTGTCCAACAATAGAAAAACCTATCAGCTTAAACCCAATAAAACCCAACACCCATTAAATAACCCAAAGGAAACCTGAAAAGAAGGGAAGAGAGGCAAAGCCCACTCGAGAATTACTCAGCATGAACATATTAGGAAATAAATCACTATCGTGTAGTCACATGGCCCGTGTGGGTCGCCTTGGTATGGCCGTCACCACCACAAATGCAAGTGCACTTTGCAAGCTCCAGAATGGGAGAGAAAAACCAGGCGGCTTCGCGTCCGTGGATATAGTCTGGAGCCTTCGTATGCGAATGTTAGCCCGATCTAATTCTAGTTCACGGACAGTCAAGGACTCACATCATTCGGATGCAGATTGATATTTGCTCGCGCCTCGCTGATCTCAACGCGTCCTTCATAGTCATCTCCAGGGTATGAACAAAGCCCAAACACTTCGGCGGCGTTCTTTTGGAGGAGGAGTTCTTTAAAGGCTTCGGTGAAAGCCTTATATGTGAGAGTCTCTGGGGTTGCCACGTCTTCTGTAGCACCACCCGGTCCGTTGTAGTGAAACTCGAATGGTCGAAAAGTGCTTCCCTCTGTAAGAACCCAATTGGTAGGTTGGATGAACTTCTTCAGCGACTGCTTCCAAGGCACAGATGTGCCACGGTACTCAACCAGTCGTTCATTCTCCGCAAGTTCAAAGTGACTGTGAAGAAGACTCAGCCCAAAGACACGATCAACCTTGTGCTGCAGGAATAGGTTGCGGAAAGTAGCAATGAGAGCCTTTCCATTTTTTTGGTCGAATTGTTCCCCAGCAGCAACAAGATCGGGGAGGCTATTGAAAGCAGCAGAAGAATAGGATGCGGCCGCCATGTCGTTTGTTTCAGGTTAAGTAAGTTGTAAGTTGTTTACTGTGAGAAGAGATATCCTTCGTTGGCAATTTGGTGGACTATGATAGGGACGACATGTTGACTTTATAGAATATTGTCTCTCCTGGGCTCTTCAAGGACCATTTTATCTTAGACGTACTAAGATTTGATGAACACCGTTCCTGGAAACTTTTACTGTGTAGTTGGTGTTTGGCAGGAATTCACTTGATTTCCGGATCCAGTCTGTTTGTGTGACTCGCAATCTAGGCCTACGTCTTCCGTCTTTGTTGATCGATGTACTCTGGCGCTATCAGGCGCCAACAAATTCCGTTTCCGGAGTCAGTTTGTAGGGCTGTTCTTTGTTCTTGCCAAACATCTACATAATCTCCGCATCCGGCCAGCTCCTAAGGCTAGGAATCTGGCTGTTTTCATCTTTTAGACCGAAGACCGAACGCCTGGAATCTAGCAAATAACAGTGTCGACAAACGCTGAAATAACATACCAAACCTATTCCGATGATAGCCTTGATGTCTGCCTTATTGTTATCATTCCCCCGCGAAGCAATCACTTGCCGGATCCGATCTGCCGATAGGCGTCCTCAAAAGTGGCCGGTTGCACAAGGGCCGCTGGCGGAGTAGGAACCGCAGGAACCGGGACAGGTGCATCGTAATTAGGCACTCTTACTCGAGCCTGTTAGAGGTAGATATTTTGATAAAAACATTACTTCTCACGAGTCACGTTATGGCGCCTGGTGGTCATAGTGTAATAGTCCCCAATACCGTGGTCTACGGGCAGCTGACACTACCCCATATCAGCCCCACTAACGCGTACATAACCTAATGTGCACCCCCCAAGCCGAAGGCATTCCTTCTTTTTATCTCTGTCGTAGATTCCATTAATTTGGTCGTATTGTACGCTGCATTGCTTCGTCTCTGGACCGCTTAACGGGACTCCACGCTATAAACAGGATCAGGCAGGCGTCAGGTTTACCTAACGCTTTCGGAGGCCGTCGCTATTTGAAACTTTGAGGCATAGGACTATCAAAGCTCGAGGACTTGGGGAATGACCATTTTATATATAGTAGCACAGTCAGCTTTAAGCCGCTCTGCTATTCAGGGTGTAATCCACTGATACACTGTTAGCTCCAAGTCAGCTGGTATATATTAGCGCCAAATATGCAGCCCTACAGAAGTCTTTCTTGGTGCTGACCGGTACATCTACCGCGTCGCTTACGCACGGTGTAGAGGCCCCACAGTACCCCAAACTATTATTTTTAATAACTGAATCGCGGGCGCTGAACATGGATTGTATGTACCACACTCATTCAGCGACAAAATTGAAACACACATTCCCGGGAAGCTCTGTGATATGCATGTTACATCGTCAGTGGCTGCTGTGATTCTGATCCCTGGGTTTCTCGATTATGTCCTGCCTGTGGCGACCGTTCTCAGCACGAATTCGTAGACCCCCAATGTGATGATCGCGGATGGAATAGAGCGAATAGTATGGGGTACGAGGCCACCATACAGCCCTGCCCAGCCTTCATGAGAGCCGATCGAACGAAAGCAATGTACTAGGCCAGTGTATCTCGGCCGTCCACCCTCGAGAGGAGCCTGTCGTAGTCTTGTCCGTACCACCTGATTCCAAGTTAGCTGATGTAATCATGAGGTGTATGGAATAGAAATCGTGCCTCATGGGGATATGTGAACAACGTAGCCACCAGCTTGGCAGTGCCTGCAGCTCCACTTGTGCTGATCCAGTTCCGCAGTTCGCTCCATCGAGCATTTGAGCTTTCGGCTTGCCCCAATGCTGTACCAAACACTATTTTCAGCTGCTCGTAAAGAACCAGATGTAACATTATCTCTACCGTGCCAAGATAGCTAGCGCTCAGTCCTTTATACAAACCGCGGATGCCTTCCTGCCGCACAATTTGATGTGCACAGTCGATGCTATTCTTGTAACGGCGATCGGCAATTCTGGTTCTATCGGGGTTTGAAGCGTCGAGCTGCAGTCTTGTTTTGACGACCCATATGGGATTCGTCGCAGTGGCTGTCGCAATACCAGCAGCAACAGCTGCTTGTGCATGAACCAGTGCGGAATCCTCTCCACGACCTCGGATGGCCGCCCCGATCTTCTTGCTGGAACCATATACGTGAAACTTGACAGCCGTCGCAGGGACCACGCCTGCCAAGCTGGGCCCTAGGCCGCGAAAGAATCCACGCCAACGTTCGGTGCGATAGATTGAATGAATGATGTCGGTCGTATCGCGCACGTGGTGCCACGTGACACGGAAGAGGCGACCGATGGCTCCAGAATTGGGGCGAGATCGAGCGTGAGAGTTCGGGTAGATGTCGGATTGTAATCTGGTTCTTAGAACATCGAGGGGAGAAGTGACGATGGCAGTTGCGAGACCTCCGCTCCTAGATGGCCTTAGTTTACCACATCTGCTAGATAGCACGGAAAGCGCGACTTACGCGCCTGCGAGAAGGTGTACCCAAGGTGTGGAAATTCGCCTTACCTCCCGATCGTCTGAGAGAACTGCATCTTGTGAAGGCTTTATAGACTGCATGGTAGGGTATACATGATGTAGATATCGTGTGCAAGAAAAGATAGTTATCCCTCCGAGGAAGAAAACATGGAAGGTATGTATAATGTCGAGCCACAGATGCGGCTAATCTTCAGTCCGTGGTAGCTTGTTCAGTGGAACTGTTCTATATGCATCTGATGTTTGCGCAGTGGGTTTTTTTTTTTGGCATGACCCCACTATGCTCCAAGCTGGCATCTTGTGCAGCACACTTAAGTACCTTTAAAGACGAGCGGGAGCCTGAAGCCTCCGCTTAGACTCTTTAATTATCGGCAGAAAGACTACAGAACGACAGGTCTTACACCCGTATTGGGAGTGGTCCATAACTCTATTGCCGAACTATGGGGCATTCAGCCACCTAACGTACGGGTTGGTGGATACTTCGGGCCACGCCATGCCGCTTCCCTTCAGTGCACCAAGCAGCTGCGCGGCCGACGCTTCTGGCTGAGTGCTACTACCTGTGTTAAACGGAAGCACCAGGAAAGCGTGGGTTAGGTTCACGGAACCGCATGTACTATTTCATAATGAACTCGTGTCATTGCACCAGCTTAAGCACTCTGCCATTGGCTGTGAATGAATGGATCTCTGACATGAAGGTCCTGTAACCGTGGGGCTGCGGGGTGCTTGGGCCAACCATTCCCTCCGCAAGCTAGTCCCTGCGCGTGGCTACGGAGAGGTTCGAGTTCACCCTCAGATATAAGAACCTCCACCTCACCATATCCAGCCATCGGCTCGCAGGAAATCCATGTACTTCCGCCATTATCTTCAGGCTCGCGTCGGCCGACGCCCTCGAAAGAAGCCGAAGCACCTCCACCCAAGCCGACCACCGCCTCCGTTCTGCGACAATCTGAGCAAGAAACCGCTCATCCGTAGCGCCTTGCGCGGACTGGATCGGAGAAACGCACTCGAACACTCGGAAACATCTGCAGACGATCGTCCCAACACAAGGAGGGTTACCGCCAGCCGGTCCTTCAATCCGCCTCAGAATACCTCCAGACGTCGACGCCCGCGCGTCTGCGCCGAATCAAGCGCTTCTCAATGGAAGGAGGCCCGGGCTTGTGAGGCCTCAGAGGGGTGCGTCACTATGCCACTGATGTATGTGTCGTGTCTCACATAGCATATTCCGCAGCATCAGTCAATCCGGCCTTGGGCGACGGAAGCGCGGCTCGTAACCACCAACGAAGCAGAGCTCCAACACCACGAGCACTGGGCCATATGATCGTGCTTTCCAGCAACATCTCATCGACCACGACGTAATCCCCATAGATACGAGTATCAGGATGGTGGTAATCCTCCACCTCCCGACAATCGCGAAGAGATCAGAACGGTTCTCGCACAACCCCGACCGTCGTTGTCTCCTTCACAATTCACAAACGAGGACTTCAAGAGATTTGAGAAAGAGGATGCGCACGCAGCCAAGGAGTGGCAGATCGTTATCAAAGTGATCCCTCTCCTTGTCCATCTTAGACTGGCTCATGTGACTTAGGAAGTAGACGTCAATGCCATCGGAGTCGTGGGCCACGCAGGTCGGCACGATGTTGGCCAAAGCGTCCCGAACTTGATCCCACGAGGAACCAGCCATGGATGACGAGTCTTCTATGAGAAAGACGGTGTCGAAGTACTTGAGAAATGATAAACCGTCATCCTCGGCCAAATTTTCCTGAACTGAGGAGGGTGGATGAGCATCGTTCTGAAAAGGCCAACTGCAGATATGGGCACCGAATGAAGCTGCGCCTGACGAGGCTACCGGAGGATTCTCCGCGTAGGCAGGCGGTGATTTCTCATGCTCCTGCTGCTCCTTCTGCTGAGATTTTGGCTGCGGCTGCTTGTATTTTTGGAAGTAGGGGACTGCTGGCTAGTTTTCACTCCGCTGCGATGAAGAGAGCTTAGCCCGCTCAACTTGTTCGTGTGGCCGGGTGCCTGGAAGGAAGATTTGCAGAAAGGATTGAAAGAGAGAACGAGAGATTTACTGGAATCGGATGAACCCATATTGATTCTCATATTTGGGTATTAATTAGTCTGATGATGATTTGTAGCCTCAGCTAGAAGAATCGATGTTGGAATGAGTATTATTGCTAGTTTAGGGTAGGTGTAAATGAAGGAAGGTTGTTGAAACAAAGCGTAATCCTCTCCCAAGCGATGGTAGACTTATATAGTACATAAAGGCAGTTTCCTACGCTGTTCCTAACAATATCTCTCATTCAGCCTCCAGGGGTGGGGATAGGGGGCCAGTGAAGGGGCCATCTATCATTCCCCTGACTTTCCCGTTCAATTTGAAGCACTGCTTACTGGGGTTTCAACGTTAAAACCTGCTTTCAATACCTAATTCAGGGCGGTCAAGACTTTGTCTCATGTATACAGCCTTACGCGATCCACTTCGTGGATGCGCGGTCATATTTCACGATCTAGCCTGTCATAAGCTGAGAACAGGTAGGAACGGACAATAGCGAGGCCGAGATGAAATAGTTAGCAATTAATGTGTCATAAATCCCTGTAATACTTGGGAGACCATCGGAGAGACCGAGGTCAGAGGTCAAGGTCTACACAAAGTGTTGGCTCACTTGCCTATGACCTAGCATGTCCTGTATTGCGTCCCTGTTATTCTGCCTGCCTTGTCTATTCTGTCGCGCTGTTTTTAGCAAATGACATCTACAAGGCTTTCAAGTAATTAACAACGAATTGAATCACTCCGCAGTCCCGTAGTACACTTCATACTTGCTAGTTCATCCAGCTCGGACTAAATACTCGTAGGCATCGACTGCTCTGCTCCGCCAAATATTACTTCCCCTTAGTTCAAGCAACGTTACCATGGCTTATGTAGCTGAGATAACGTGTTGCATTAGCAAGTTCGGAAAGATTACCGGTCATTCATCTGATGCTCGCCTTGTTACATAGCACATATGAGGCCGCCAACGTCGGAGTGAACCTCATCTGCCGGATTTTCAGGGGATAACTTGTTCGCGACGCATGATATGCCCAAAACACCTGAAACGTGATGATAATAGTAGGCAGAGGCCTAAGTCCTCCGAGAGATTACAGCCGTCAATGTACATGTCGGCGAGACCGAAATCAGGGGCTGGGGTTAATACACCTACCCCTTAGCCCGGCGTGCCATCCATTGCCTTAGTTACGTTCAGGCAGGTTGATAGCTCCGCTTTCAGGCAGCCAACTCCTACCTAATACGATCATTTCACCGGCAGGGCCTGACTCTGGCTGTCGGTGAGGAGGGTCCACACGGAATTCCCTAACAAAGCAGTTCAGTTGGATCATATAAGCGAAGGTAACCCTTCCGAGGTCATAAGGTGATGGATGACTCAGTTATACTCCACAGTGCCGGCCGGAAGCCATAACGATAGGTCTCAAGATCCCCTTTAGTATACTGATTTCGGGCTTGGCCACAGAATCACTTGGAGCCTAGGGTCATCAGATCCGGGATCTTCCTCGAGGGGTTTCGTCAGCCTTTCAGTGCGCTGGGGCTTAGAGATAAGTAACTCCCCAAAACAGCATGTTCACCGATGGGATTTGATTCTGCCTGGCCGTAACAACAAGGGTTGCCGGCCCAGTTGGAGTAGCAGGCGCTAAAGGAAGGACCCTCAGTTTCTCGCCAGCTCAGCACCACCCCTATAGTTGATGGGGCTATACGAGGAAGATGCTAGTAACTCCAGGCGGATCTTGCTAGTGTTTTCCTTCGTAGTTGAGCAGGTTTTGGGCCGTTCAAGCCAAGCGGTGGGCGGGTATCTGGCGTATGAAGGCATGGAAAGGGGCATGCTAACTTGAACGACCCCTTTTCTGCTGCACCATCTTGCCCTAGGCGATGAGTTATAATCGACGCGGGAGTTCCTAAAGAGGCATTCCATAACATTGCGTGCAGTTAAGTTTGTTACAAGCGGAAAAGAATGGGGCTAGGCATCTCCCTGACGGGTATGCTCCGCGTCATTGATGCATCTTGCTCCCACCCAACTTCCCTCTGTACCATACTGAGGGTTTCCGGCCTGGCCAACAGGTCCACTATCTTACTTCAGGGGTCGCCCCAAGGCCAGGTATAGCGAGTCTGTAATGAGATTAGTACCTGTTTATAACTGGAATTCACGTTATAATGATAACATGTAGAGGATTACGTACCGGAAAAGGTCAAGATCCATGGCGTGCATCTCAGGGGCCAATGACGACACGGGTTGCAGGTATTATCAAGATTACTTAGCGATGATTCTGAGAAGAAGAACACGTACGGCAGTTGTGTAGACTGTAGATGGGCAACATTGGTGGCACGTAACGGAGATAAACGTAGCATGCTGCTGTACTATAGCACTGTTCAGGGGTATTTTATTCCCCTGAGACAAGGAGCTGTATGAATTGATTGGTCACAGGAACACGGGTGTATCTTTGCCCACTAAAATTGAATGTACGATCATTCATTGGTTAAGAAGCTGCTCCACTTTTTACTTCTATTAGCACCCCGTTGCGCTAGTAGGGCCACGCCTGACTATCTGTCCAATACGTATTAGAAATGGTGGGTAACGGAACTCTTATACCGTTTGGTACCAGGTAAAACGGGAGCATACAAGAGCACCAAACCGATTAAACGCCCACAATCAAAGCAATAATGGTTATTTCGCTCAATGGAAGCGCGGGAATTGGAAATAAGGTACGAAAACTCATATTTATAGAATTAAATGCAAATTTTTACAAGTAATATCTGTCTGCATGATGGAAAAGCGTGTTGAGGAAGTTGCATCACAGTTTTCGTGAGGTGCGGTCACATGACTTTACTCCATTTTTGGATATCACAGTGGCATAGGGGTTTCCATTTTTGGCTCCCAAAACCTCCAGTCTTGGACACCTCTATGCCAGTCACGGGTGATTTATATGCAATATCGTCGAAGCTGGTCTGTATCATACCCTGCATGATTTGATGAGACTGGACAGAAGGGAGAGAAGTATGAAGCACCGGGTGAGATGAATTCCGACTTTCATCCATTCACCTTCCATGGTGAAGTCCTCGGTCCTGATTAAGTTATCAAGATCATTCTAGTAATCCTCGAAGCGAGTAGAGTGTCAATATAATGCCGCCTTGATCTCTTGATCAATCACGGCTAAATACTTACACTATGCATTCCCGCGTCAGGCGGCCGGCTGCTGTATTGTGCTGGTAGTCTTTATGAATTCAAATCCCCATCTGGCGCCATAGGGGGAAACAGAAGCGAGACCAGGCCATTCTCCATCTTCATCTCCATCTCCACCCCTTGATATCCATAAGGTAGACAAGAGAATGACCATAGTTTGAGCCTAAGAGCTAGTAGTCCATCTTTCGATCTCCACTCGCCCGATGGCCGCAGTGCTAATCCCTAGAGACCCCAATGGTTCCCTATATCACTCTGCGCAGCAGCCGTACAAGTTGGCCAACACAGTAGCCCTTCTACGGAGTTTTGGCTTGGCAGGTGCCAGTGGCATCAACCCACCAAGCCTGAAGGCGACAACAGGTCCTAGGAGCCCAGGGAATTACAGGCGCCACTAAGAACCTCGAGCGTTTGCCGGGAAACGATACGCATTAGGTGAAAGCCAACATTCTATTGCCCAGAGAAGCTCGCACGGATAGGAGTACATGAACGGATACCGGTGGAAGCTTGATGTTCACAAAGGAGTCCCATTCCTACAGAAGACAGTTGATATCTCTTGCTCTATGTACACAGACGATCCCCGTCTCCCACCAACCTCAGGTTTGATCCCCGTATTCTTTTACGAAGCGGGCGCATCAGCACCAGGAGCATCAACAGCCTTCTTGAACGGTGCTTGGCCGGGATCTCGCAGAGCTGGGTAGTGGGCATAGATCTGCTTTGATCGCAGGTGCACAGGGATGCCTTGGGCATCGGGTATGGTCTTCTCGAGATTCTGTGCCGGGAGTCAGCGGGTTCGCTTTTGGAAAGCACAATTGCCAGGCTAGCGCCATTCTCCGAGGAACGTACCAGGTTGTCAAAGACACACTTGTTCAGCTTCCACTCGTCTTTGCGGCACTGCCAGAGCTGGTGGTTGTTGTTGTCGAGGCATTGCCAGTGCTTTCGGAACTGGTCCAGGCAGTGCTTGTTGATGTCATCGACCCTAATCAGCGGCTCAACGTCAGCTATCACGCACTGCATGTATTGTGGTCATGTGGCCGTATTGCCTCGTCCCGCCGTGCTGTGTTGAAGACCCATCGAGACCATCAAGGGGAGACCTACACGCTGGCAGCGCATCTCGTCACGCGGCGGCCCTCCTTCATGCATTCGAACTCGCCCTTGCCGGGGTTCTCGGTCTTGCACTGCATGTAGTCATCGTTGTAGGGGCGGCACCGGGCGCCGATGAAGAAGGAAGCCGAGAGAAGAGGCGCCGAGGTGGCGCCGACCTCGCTGACCTTGGGGACGGAGTCGGGAAGGGGGGTGGTGTCCACAAGGACCTGCTGATTGAAGCTGCACCGAGATGATTAGCTTTGGAGGTTTTTCTCCGACCGGAGGTGTGTCGGAGAGCCATTGGCACCAATTGGCCGTGGTTGACCGAAGTACAGTAACGGGAGGACATACATTGGCTTCCGGGCCGCCATGTCTGCGGTGTTGTCGGCCTCTTCGGGTGTGATAAAGGGTCGTCGCTATGGAGGGAGTTTCGAGCTTCCTTTGGCTCGACTCGTTCCGTTCGTTGGCGATGGAAGTGCGGCTCAAAGCATTGGTTGGAAATTAAGGTCGCTGATTGGCTCAAGCCACCTACTATGGGGCTTCTTCAGCCCGATCTCGTGTGGCTGTGCCTGTGCATGTGCGGATACCAGGTCAAGGAACTCTAGCAACAACAGCGATAGCCAGGAACAAGTTACAGAGAATCGAAAAGAGAAATTTGAATCAATTGTTCCTGTTTGCCCGTTACGAGATCCCGAATTGAATTGCATTGCACAATGAACAAGGTCAGATACAAGGATACATGTACTTGTATCTGCCTTATCGATAAGAAAGAGTTGGAGCAACCAATTGGTGCCAAGCTTAGCTCCTTCCAAAAATCCCAGCCCAGGCCGCAACGCAATTGGAGCTGAGGTGACCGACTGCGAGACAAAGAACGTCAGTCAATATTTACGCGATACGGCTCGCGACTCGAAACGACAACTTTTCGCGGCGACACTATTCTCTTCCGACCCATCGCAGATAGATACAAAACTCGGAAGTGTACATACACACGGCCAGTCTACCGCAGCTATGTCGTTGTTTGCGACTAAGCCTGCCCAAAACACTGGCTTTGGCCAGCAGTCCACGTCCATCTTCGGCCAACCCGCTGCCACAAATACAGCTCCTGCGGCCGGATCAAGCATATTTGGTCAAGGACTGGGGCAGCAACAACAACAGCAGCAGCAGCAACAGCAGCAACAGCAGCAACAGCAGCAGCAGCAGCAGCCGGCAAATGCATTTGGTACCAGTAGCCTGTTTGGCCAGCCGCAGCAGCAGCAGCAGCAGCAACAACAACAACAACCGTCAAGCAATCCTTTCCAGACCCTCACCCAAGAACAGCAGCAAGCCTATTTAGCAAGCCAACAACAATCTCAGAACTTCCGTACCTCGCTATGGCAACCAGGTCAGGATTCGACCCGTAAGTCACTGCCGGCCTCTTCCCTGGTGGCGAAGAGACAGCTCACATAGGTTGGCAAACAGATCAGAAACCCATAACAGAACAATGCGCAGCCATCTTCCAGAAGTGGAACCCGACCTCTCCCGATACCGTCTTCAAGCACTACTTCTACAACAAAGTCGACGAGGCGCGCGTTCCCTTCTACCAACCCGGGCCGAACGAGGACCCCCGAGAGTGGGAGCAGGCGGTTCGCGACAAGCCTGGCCCTGGTTACGTCCCAGTGCTCGCCACGGGCTTCCTCCATATGGCCGAGCGCCTCAAGAGCCAGCGAGAGACGCTTGCCCGGCTTAACAATGCGCTCCACGCTATAAACAGCTCCTTGGATGCGATTTTGTCTAAACATGACTTGGAGACGAGCGTGAGGGCCCTCAACGCCAAGCGGAAACATGCGCTTCTACGTCAGAGATGCATCGCCATCGCCACCAAGGTCCAGGTGCTCCGTAACAGAGGATATGCGTTGGACACGGACGAAGATGAGTTGAAGTCTAAGCTCGAGGCGCTGGACCGCGGTCTGGCCGATCCCTCGTTGAGCGCACGCAACGAAGAGCTGTGGAGCAGACTCATTATGCTGCGGAACCATGCCGACACTCTGCGGGACGAGATCAACCAACGTGGTGGTCTTACTGGCGATGGGATCTCGGAAGAGGCCGAGGCCAGGGCCAAGAAGGTAAGCTCTGGTGGACCACGATCTGGTGGGCTCAATTCACTAACTCGGATGACATAGCTTCTCGAGGACTACGACAAGCAACTGCAGGCCCTGAGGGCCATGGTGGAGAAGGTCAGGGAGGATTATGAAGAGTGGGAGAAGGAGAGAAACCCTACGGCATCGGTTTCGCGATGATACTCTGAAGTTGGGGGCAGATGGCTGTTGGATTAGGTCGAGATACCGTAGAGGCGACTTCAAGGGAAGTTGGAGTGTATCACCAGGGTTCTGACAAGGCGATGGTCAGCCAGACTTAGTGTAATGGCGAATTGAGCGAGGTGATCTACAGCATAAGAGACTAGAGCTCTCGGAGTCAGGCGTAATAGGTATCATGAAAGCTGCTTCGGCCAGAACTGCCGCAGGGCTTGGTTGTGGTTATCACGAGGATGAACTGCAATGCAAACACGACAAGTCATCCACATCTGACCAACGAGTTGACATGAATATGCTTGCAAGAAGTGATGTCCTTCATGCCCCTTGTCCTACCCATTGTCCTAGTATTTACACGTAATATACACGACCAATGAATGCCTGCCTGCCTCCCTATGTCCAGCCCAGCTCTATGAGGCAGAATGCGTCAACGGGCGAACGCCGCAGGATGTGATGTGGAGGGGTGGGTTTCTCCTATGATACAGTGTGGTGGCATGGCACTTCCTTGGCCATGTGGTTGAATGTGTCCCGTGGCATTCCACGCGTGCGGGACTCATGTTCCGCATTGGCGGTTGTTCATCGTGAAGGGGTCGTCATCATCTCCAGGTTTAGAAGAAGCTCGAGACGGCATCGATGACGAAAGGAGCTATACGTGGCAGGGTGCGGAGAGAAGCCGGTCAGTCTCGCTCGTCGGGCGCGGCTCGCAGGCGGTGGGGCGCAGCGGCCCGGGCTGGCACTTACAGAAATACAGGATCACGGCAGTGGCAGCGAACTGCTTGACGGTGGTGTTGGCCTGGGTCTCGAGCTCGAGGATCTCCTCCTTGGAGAACTGGGGTGGTGCGACTGCGCAGTAGAGATGGTAGGGTTAGTTGGAGCTTTTCTTTCTCTGGAAGAATGGAGAGTCAACACGTACAGCCTCCGAACATTGCGAATTAGCTATTAGTTTCGAGAGCGGTATTGAGGGAGTTCTTGGTGTACGGTACGGTACGTCTGCAAAGTCTAGAGGTGGTGCAGGTGATGAAGCAGTTGTTATCGTAGAAAAGATAACAAATTTTTGGGATGGACATGGACCAAGCAAGAATGACGAACAACGAATGACGGTGCGAGTACGATGGCTGCGGTCTAATCCCGATTGGGTGCTAGCGTCAGTCCCATGTCTTCTCACCTTTTTGGCCTTATCCGGGCCACTGGGACTGGACTGCTGAAGAGGAAGTTATTAGTGGCGAGTGCATTCTTTTATTTACATTAGGTCAAGTACTGATGAGGTGAAGTTTACAAGTAATAATAATCAATACTTGGACTACTACCCATGTAGTAGCCTAGGAAAAGGAATGATTGCTTCACGTTGATATTAACCTTAATACCTGGTAGTATTCCGAAAACAGGCCTATTAAAACTAACGAGTCGGCGATTTGACTGCTGCAATTATTAAAGTAGGTACTCTGCCTAACAAGATAAGGCCGGCGCCTTTATCCTTCGTCTTCCACTTTCACAGGTACCATCAACTGACATTAGAGTTTGCGCCGATGACGGCCAGCATCTATTCGTGTTTCTATGTGTAAAAGTGTTTGGATGCCCGTATTTGATCTTTGTTTTTCCCCTTTCCACTCTGTCCCAACTCAGTGCTTTTCCCTTGGCAAACCCCCGAAGTTCGGGTATCCCTAGACGCCTACAAGTAGCAGCACCATCCCGTGCATCGGCGTTCTTCGGCTTAAGGGTCCTCCCCACATCCTTTGTCTCGGCTCATCCATCCATCCTCTCTGGCCCCTCGGTCAATAAGAAGTACGAGTAATAAATAGAAAGTCCATCTTTGCAAGCGTCTGGGGTACGGGCACGGGCACGGGCACGGTACGATTACGATCCTGACGATAACCAACCTCGCCGCCTCATCGCGATACCGCCTTTTCCCGTTCCAGGCTAGCTAGGAACACCGGATCTCCATCCCTTCTTTCTTTTCTTCTTCTTTTCTTCTTCTTTCCTCCTCCACAGACATACATAAACATACACTCTGCCGAACGTATAGTCGGGGATTTCTTGTTTGAAAGATGGCCAGCCCAGCGAGGGCCTTCCAGCGGCGCCTGGGCCAATTGGCCGCCCAGACTCGAGCCCCATCTCTGCTTTCAGGCCCGCGTGCCTCATTGGCCAACAACAACGCCTGGATATGTCGCCGATGCACTGCTCAACTCCCCAGACTGAGTCGACGTGCCTTCACTCAAAGTGCTGCTCCTGCCGCGGATGTCGATGTCAATCATGTCCCTCATTCCGCTGCCGCCAATGCCTCATATGCCGCTTTGGATACCTTTGCCCGTCGCCACATCGGTCCTGATGATGCCGATACTGTCAAGATGCTCCAGGCCCTGTCGCCGGCGCCCGCATCCCTCGACGACTTCATCAAGGAGGTCATTCCTTCCAACATCCTGTCTCAGCGGGAGATGAAAGTCTCCATTGAGCCGGCAAAGGACCTTTTCACCGAGTCGGAGCTTGTGCAGAAGTTCAACACCCTGAAGCAAGACTGGAAGCCGCTAACCAGCTTCATCGGTGCTGGTTACTACGGCACACTCACCCCTGCTGTCATCAAACGGAACATCTTGGAAAACCCAGCATGGTACACCAGCTACACGCCTTACCAGCCCGAGATCAGCCAGGGTCGCTTGGAATCTCTGGTGAACTTCCAGACTATGGTCTGTGATCTGACCGCCTTGCCTATTGCCAATGCCAGTCTGCTCGATGAGGGTACGGCCGCTGCCGAGGCCATGACCATGTCGATGAACGTTCTGCCTACATCGAGGGTGAAGAGGGAGGGCAAGACTTTTGTCGTATCCGATAGTGTGCATGCGCATACCGTTCGTGTCCTTCACGGCCGCGCCGAGGGCTTTGGCATCCGCATTCTGCAGGTCCCCAACATCACCAGCGAGGAAGGTATGGCCAAGATCAAGGAGCTTGGAGACGACTTGGTCGGCGTCATGGTGCAATATCCCGACACTTTCGGCGACGTGGCTGACTTCAAGGAGCTGGCCGATTTGGTTCATTCTCAAGGCTCTCTGCTGAGCTGTGCTACAGATCTACTCGCTCTGACCATGCTGAAGCCGCCCGGAGAGTGGGGCGCTGATATCGCCTTTGGCAGCGCCCAGCGACTTGGTGTACCGATGGGTTACGGTGGCCCGCATGCTGCCTTCTTCGCCGTGACGGAGAAGAACAAGAGGAAGATCCCGGGGAGACTGGTGGGCTTGTCCAAGGACCGACTCGGCAACAACGCCTACCGACTTGCTCTGCAGACGAGAGAGCAGCACATCCGAAGAGAGAAGGCGACCAGCAACGTATGCACATCGCAAGCATTGCTGGCCAACATGAGTGCCCTCTACGCCATCTACCACGGGCCCGAGGGCCTCAAGGCGATAGCAGAGCGGACCGTTCGGGGCGCACGCGTCATCCAGGAGGCTGCTGAATCATGTGGGCTGAAGACCATCAAGAGCGCCGCAAGCAGCAACGGAGCCGTGCTGTTCGATACAGTCATCATTGAACTGGGATCCGAGGAAAAGCAGCAGTCCCTTCACCAGTTGGCGAAAGAAAAGGGCTTCCAGTTCCGCACTGTTGGAACTTCGCAGATTGGCATCAGCATCGACGAGACAACCACCAAGGCTGTGCTCGTTTCGCTGGTCGAGATTTTCCAAAAGGCGCAGGGCCTCAAGGTCGATGGTACGGGCCTTGTAGACCAGGTGCTTTCGCAGAACTCTACCACGTTGGATATTCCCGAAGCAGTACGCCGGACCTCGAGCTTCTTGACTCATCCCGTGTTCAACACCCACCACTCAGAGACGGAACTGCTGCGTTACATCTATCACTTGCAGTCCAAGGACTTGTCGCTCGTCCACTCGATGATCCCGCTCGGCTCTTGCACCATGAAACTCAATGGTACGACAGAGATGTCTCTGATCACAGACGAAGCCTTCTCAGCGCTGCACCCGCACAGCTCCCCTCTGACTCGAAACATTACAATGAACTGTTCACTTGGTTCAAGAATCAACTGGCTAGCATCACGGGGATGCAAGATGTTTCCCTTCAGCCCAACTCGGGAGCCCAAGGTGAATTTGCTGGTCTGCGAACTATCCGATCCTACCTCAAGAAACATGGCAAGGGAGACAAGAAGCGGGACATCTGCTTGATTCCGATCTCGGCCCACGGCACCAACCCTGCGTCAGCTGCCATGGCGGGTATGCGAGTTGTCCCCATCAAATGTGATGGAAAGACCGGCAATCTTGACTTGGAAGATCTCGAGGCCAAGTGCAAGAAGCACCAAGATGAACTGGGTGCCATCATGGTGACGTACCCCAGTACGTACGGTGTCTTTGAGCCCGAGATCAAGAGGGTCTGCGAGCTGGTGCATGAATACGGTGGCCAGGTCTACATGGACGGAGCCAACATGAACGCTCAGATCGGACTGTGCTCGCCGGGTGAGATCGGTGCCGATGTCTGCCATCTCAACCTGCACAAGACCTTCTGTATCCCCCACGGTGGAGGCGGCCCCGGTGTTGGCCCTATCTGTGTCAAGGAGCATCTAGCCGAGCACCTGCCGGGCTCGGCCCTGCAGGAAACAGGGAACTACCCCGTCAGCAGCGCCAATCACGGCAGTGCAAGCATCAACCTCATCAGCTGGGCGTACAACACGCTTATGGGTAAGTGACATGGGCATCCTCATGGAATTCCCGCTCCACTCGTTCCGTACTAAGAATACTGACCGTTTCTCAATAGGGTCTGAGGGCTTGACTCATGCCACCAAGATCGGATTGCTCAACGCGAACTACCTGCTCTCTCGCCTCAAGCCCCACTACTCCATCCTGTATACTAACAACCATGGTCGCTGCGCTCACGAGTTCATCCTTGACGTTCGACCCTTTAGCAAGAGCGCCGGAGTTGAGGCCATTGACATCGCCAAGCGTCTGCAGGACTATGGCTTCCACGCACCCACCATGAGCTGGCCGGTCACAGGTACGCTCATGATTGAGCCCACCGAATCCGAATCCAAGGAGGAGCTCGACCGCTTCGTCGATGCTCTCATCAGCATTCGCGAGGAAATCAAGGAGGTCGAAGACGGCAAGGTCCCGCGAGAGAGCAACGTGCTCAAGAACTCGCCCCATCCTGTGCAAGATATCATCGACGGTGATGGCGAGGGCAAGTGGGAGAGGAGCTACACTAGAGAGAAGGCGACATATCCTCTGCCGTGGCTGAGGGAGAAGAAGTTCTGGCCAAGTGTTGGCAGAATCGACGACACTTACGGCGACCTGAACCTCTTCTGCACCTGTCCTCCGGTTGAGGATACGTCGGGCGAGAATTGAGGAGTTGTCTTCAATGTACAACACAAGCACGTGGGATTTTCAGCATTTCTAGACGAGGAAGAAGGGGCGCAACGAAGCATCCTGATTCGGCTAGACAAGGAATACATACAAAACGCATTTCAACTTACGCACAGCATACCCACGACAAGGGGACGGAGTTTTCATCAACTTCCGGGGGAAAGAGTACAAGGCGCGGGATGGAGTTCTCATCAACTTCCGGGGGAAAGACTATACAAGGCGCGGGATGGAGTTCAACTAAATCTGTCTTGGTTATTTTCATGGCGATAGTATTATACATATAAATGTTATCTATCCAACCACAGCGGCAATGTGTCCATATCGGAAACATAGAAAAGAAACAAGGAAACAGTCTTCTCTTTGGGATCCGCCACCCCTATCTGGTCTG
The DNA here is from genome assembly GCA_019976485.1 of Apiospora pterosperma. Taxonomy (NCBI): domain Eukaryota; kingdom Fungi; phylum Ascomycota; class Sordariomycetes; order Amphisphaeriales; family Apiosporaceae; genus Apiospora; species Apiospora pterosperma. The sequence goes on from JAFBMP010000004.1 coordinate 6,641,575, forward strand.
TCCATACTCTGGGTGGCCACTTGGCGATGATTGCGTTCATGGATACTTCAGGCATACGGCTAAATAACAAGGAATACAGGTCTCACTAGGAGAACGACTGCTTCTTCCAGTCACGAGAGGCCGTTCAACTCATCATAGGTATTTTGGCATCTTTGTGGTTTGTTCACCCACTGGTCGTGGAGGGCAGGTGGCGCGACTTCCCGTATCACCAGTGTCGACACACTCCTTCCCTCCCAACCGATTATTCCCCCAAGTTCCCGCCATCAACATCGACGTCATCCCCTGAGAGGGGCTTGCAGCCACCTCTGGCCTTTTAGAGCTTGGTAGAAGGTCCAGTTAAAAGGCCGAAATAACGTCGATGTCTTCCAAGTGCAAGGGATTACCCCGTTCGAAGGATCGCTGAGTGCTTTCGCTGATGAAAACAGTAGGGGGATCTAATATGTCAACGAACTATTAGAGAATATGTTGTGCGAGTGGCCGGATGGAAGGCATCTTTTTATACCTGTCTTTTTTCTCCTAGAAAATCCTGTTGCACACATAGTTTGCGGCGCTGCGGGATAGTTAAGAGGCTCGTCGGCGCTCCCCTCGGCGTGAGTACGGCGGCACCATGGCTCAGTAGCAGTAAAGAGGATTTTTCCTTTCGAACGCTTGACTTTCGGAGTCTAATTTCTCAGGCGACACCTTGATGGGATAGTCGAGCGCACCAGCGGAACAGCTCGTTGATTCAAGGTCTATGGCCGACTCGGTCTCCACCGGTGATGATTTATTACTCGACTGGGCAGCATTGAAGCTACCCAAGGGGCTCATGAAGTCAAATAGGGGCTTGACCGAATCGGCCACGCAAGAATACGATTCAAGCGGGGGTGGGTTGGCGCGTCTAATGAAACCCCAGTCTGCCGTAGGTTTGATGACTTTTGTATCGGAGCTTGCGAGGGCGTGATATGAGAGACATAAGCAGCTGTAAGTTGAGCAGGACAGCGGTACTCACTCAATATGAGCTTGATAATACCTTGGCTCAACGATGAAGACGGGAAGAAAGACTTTAGTATATAGATATCCAATGAGATGTTGGATAGTAGTTAAATAATGTGAGCAGGGACCAGAATATACCCAATCTTGTTTATTTTACTTATCTAATTCCATCGAGACGATGGTGCTCACCGCATCAGACACGCCCGCCCTTGTTGGCAGAGTTTGCATTTCATGCCATAGTTTGCGTACAGCCCCCTGGATAAGGAGACATGTAACTCTAGGGGGTCTGTCTCTATGGAAATACTCTGAAAGTCTACATTTCGCTTCGTCGAAGGCCTCTCCCTCCATTATTCCATGGATATAAGCATCGCCAACAACCATCCCGCGCTGGCCAGGTCTGGCAATAATGGGGGCGCAATAACCCTGCAGTATGATAGTCCTGTCGCCCACCCTGGTCTCCCGCGGTGCCAGTCCCATGTAGCCCTCTTCCGTGGTGATCAATCGCCTCTGCCTCGTGATGCCGATCCGCCCAAGGAACTCTTTGTACGAAGTGACCCCCAGTATCCCGCCCATGCCGTCCGGTGAGGTCCAGGGGCTGGTACGTAAACTGCGCCTCCTTTGGAGATGCCATGTCCAACTAGTACCGCTGGATTAGGTTAGGCAAAGACCACATCGCGGATGATGGATGCGGGGGCTGACGTTCTTTCAGCCCTCTGGCAGATACCAAGCACCCCTATCGAACCTGTACGTTATAATAGCAGTCGAAGTGACACAATTCGCCAATATGCTACCCCGCGGTCCTCAACTCGAGAAATTGGTTTCAAGCCCCTTTGTAGCTCGGAATGCCGTTTGAAGTAAATGCCTATAGCCCGTCGACCAGCGGCATCTGCTGCGTTGGTATTCGCTATGTGCTTAAGAAGAAATCCGATGTTCTTGTGAATCTTGATCACGAGCCTCTTCCTCTGTTCCGAACGTGGGCCATCCTCGATGTGACAGTGACAGGTAAGGGCTTAACTAAGGGGGTACTTGAATTCACCGCCGGGATTCTTCACACCTGCCCCGCAGTCTTCCACGAGGTATCTCACAATATCCGTCGGGGCAGCCGGCCTGATGAGCATGGAATATAGGGCCGTATTTTCAGCTCACTCTATTACTCTCTGTGAAGTATGCGCTGATCTTTAAGGTGTGGCGAAGCAGAACGATTATATCGGTAGGTATTTGAGCTGAGCAAAGAAAACTTCTATAGCCGATTAGAAAAGCTTATCCAGGCTATATAATATATTATCTAAGATCATTTAAAGCACTACTATTTTACGCGATATATAATGGCCCAGTTTATAAGACCTAGTCTGTGTACTTACTTATAGAGACCGTAATTAATAAAACCCCGACTGGGAAGCTAAAGTCTAGGCCCCTAGTCAGACTCTGCAATCTCTTGGCGAATGCTCTCTAGACTCCTGACCTGCACCTCCTCCCTAAAATTGCCCCTATCTAACCAGGCTTCCAAGGCCCTCTTCCGCACCTCCCACTCCTGCCCATCCACGATGGAGAACCAAGCCGTATCCCGGTTCCGGCCGCGGGCGATGCGGTGCTGGCGGAACGTGCCCTCGTAGGTGAAGCCCAGGCGCACCGCCGCCCGCCAGCTCCGGGCGTTCAGCGCGTGGCACGACCACTCGAGCCGGCGGTTGCCCAGCCCGTCCAGGCAGTACCGCATCGCGAGGTAGAGGGCCTCGGTCGCGGCCGCCGTGCGCTGCAGCGCGGGCGCGAACGCCACGGGCCCCATCTCGACGGTGCGGTGGCCCAGGTCCATGTCCGTCAGCGCGAGGTAGCCCACCGCCGACCCGGGAGGGACCGCGCCGGCGCCGCCGCCCAGGGGCTGCTTGGTGACCACGGCGAAGAACACGCGGTTGGCCTCGGCCGTGGGCGCGGCCCCGCGGGCCATGTAGGCTTCGAAGTCTTCGGCGCTCGCGAACGGGCCGTGGCCCAGGTACGCAAACGTCCGGCTCTGGGACGCGTCGCAGATCCGGTGGTACAGCTCCTGCGAGTGCGATATTTCGAGCGGCACGAGCTTGGAATACGTGCCATCGAGGACCTGTCGTTGCGGCTGAGACGCTGGGTGCGCATCGACAACAACCCCTAGAGGGATAGCTTCTGTCATGATGGCTTGAGTTGCGGATGGGACACCCTGATAATAGAAGGCTTGGTCGAACTCTCAAGTCAGACCGCCAAAAGAAGACCTAGAGCTAATAAAATCAGGCAGGGACAGTAGTCTTAATATGTAGACCCCTTCGCATTTACTAAGTACTTACTTATAGTCACAGCTCACGTTACTATGACGTATGTGACGTATCCTTGCGAGATGAGCCATGGTCCCCGCATATAGAGAGCGTAATAATGGCTATTCCTCGTTCGCCGTAAAGCTGACCGACGTGATAGAAGGCTAAAGTGAAACTACCCCTACGAAGTACTATGCAGGAGCTAGGAACCCGAGAATAAGTACTCACTAATCTCAAACCCTGTGGCGGACGACCTGATCCAAATCCCCTTACTGTATAACATGTTAAACGGAAGAATTTCATCGTTTAAGCCGTCGTCATGGAAAATTCCACCCTTCGCGCGCAACCGAACAATCAATACTAGTAGAAGGGCTAGTCAGGGGCAGACCAGGCACTTTCTGCTCGGGAGTAACGGCGGCCATAGGTATCGAGTCAAGTCAGGCGCAACAAACATTTATTTCCAGGCTGTCCTCGCCTTTTCTTGGAGTGGCGCGGAGCGTGGAAGTAATATGCATGGTGATGGGAATGGGATAACCCCCTTTTCAACAGCCCGGCCCAGAAAACCCGACGAACAAGGGAAGAAGCCCGCTATGCGTGACCGAATCATTTGGTCAGTATTTTGTGTTGGAACGCATAATCATTAATGACATCAACTGACTTGGAGCGCATAGGTAATCAGGTTAAGCTTCCTTGGGCCAGCCTCCCTTACCACTCATCCGCTTCGGTTAACATCTGTCTGGAGGCTGGATGATTCGCCTAATAATAGTCATATCACTACATTGGAAACTGTTCAGGGTAAATGGGTACAGCTGAGACCCAACCTCGAAGCGGCAGCATCAATACTCGTCAAGACCGGTAGCCCTCGTTTTGGCTGGCTATGCGGTCGGGCACAATGAGGGCAGCTTTTACAGTGCATGCCGTATGCTTGAAGACTTTCCTTGCCACATAAATACAGTTTGTAGGACTGGTGGGCACCAGTTGTTCCTCCTTGGGCTGTAGTGCCCGAAAGTTTTCTTTTCGCCTGTTCTTTGATCCCCCCTTTTTTCCTCTGCCGGCCTTTTTGGCATCCATTGAGCCACAGAGCACTTCTTCCTTTCGACAAATGTTCTCAGGGTACTGTGCCAGCCATAATGGCATAATTTCGTTGACTGTTTCCAGAAGGCAGCGGGTTTGAAACCGGACTGAGACCTGTCACTGAGAACAGCGCGGAGAGATCCGGTCTTACAAGGATATAGGGGGTCCGACAGAATTACCTAATCAACTCCTTCATTGCAGAAGACTCCCGACTAAGGCTTAGCGCCACGGGCTATTTGGGGGAGCCAAGGCAAATCCGCTGTCAGCCTCAGCCCAAAAGAAAGTCTAATAAATCCAACTCCGAAGCTGACTGAGGAGGATTCTCCGACATTCCCGAACAAAAAAAGAAAACACCCCGATCGCTTTGCCCTTCTAATTTCTTTGGAATCCACACCCAGTCTGTGGCCAATTATACGTGGGCGTTAGCATCATGAAGTTATACGCCCTTGGCGACCTCCACCTGGGCCACAAAGTGAATCGGGAGGAACTAGCCAACCTCCGCCCGCACCCCGACGACGGCCTCATCCTGGTGGGCGACATCGGCGAGACTGCCGAGCACCTCGAGCTCGCTTTCTCTGTGACCGCCCGCAACTTCGCCCAGGTCTTCTGGTGCCCCGGCAACCATGAGCTATACACCATGACGTCCCAGACGACGCTGCGGGGCCAGGACAAGTACCAGGAGTGTCTCGACCTGGCGCGGCGGTACGGCGTCAAGACCCCCGAGGACCCCTATACAATCTGGGAGGCCGAAGACTACGGGGGCAGCGGCCCGGTGCTGATTGCGCCCGTCTTTACCTTGTACGACTACAGTTTTCGACCTGAGCACGTGACACGCGCGAACGCCCTCAAGTGGGCCGAGGAGGCCGACACGGTGGCCACGGACGAGTTCCTGCTGCATCCAGACCCGTACCCGACGCGCGACGCGTGGTGCGAGGCCCTGGTTGCCGAGACGGAGCGGCGGCTCGAGGCGGCCATGTCCACCTACCAGGCCAAGACCGGAGCGCGCGGGAACGGCAACGCCAGCAGCAACGACAACGGCGCACCACAACAACCACCACAGCAGAGCGGTGCTGCGCTGTCGGTGGTGATCGCGAACCACTGGCCGCTGCGCGAGGACCTGATCTACATCCCGCGGATCCCGCGCTTCACGCTCTGGTGCGGCACCAAGAAGACGGCGGACTGGCACCGGCGGTTCAACGCCAAGGTGGTGGTCAGCGGGCACCTGCACGTGCCGCGCACCGACTGGCGCGACGGCACGCGCTTCGAGGAGTGCAGCCTGGGCTACCCGCGCCAGTGGGAGCCCGCGCGTACCCAGGGGCTCGACATCAACGACTGCCTGCGCGAGGTCCTGCCCGGGCCCGCCTCGGCGCCCCAGGGGGGCAACACGGCGCCGACGCAGTGGCGGCGGTACGGCTGATGGACCAAGACCTGGGTGATCGATGGTGGGTTGGGGATGAAGAAGGGAGAGGCGGTGGCGTGGGGCAGGGCCCTGTCAGCTGCATATGACCGGCCAGCTGCCGAGACTCGGGACTCGGGCAGATGGCTTAACGCGAGATTGGGCGGTGGTGGCTTTGGTGCATTCACGTAGACGCACGGGGTGGAGGGCTAGACATTTGGGAAGGCTCAACGATGTGATGGAGGAGGCGCAGTGCTGTTTCCCCGAGACCAGAAGTGCAGCCCTTTCCAGAGGAGTGAGGCTTGGAAAGTGTGATTTGGGTCTGTACTTGGCATTTCATCATAATGGAACTACTTGGGCGTGAGTCCTAGTGTTGATTTGGATGTCGCCAACAGGAGTGCCGTTAGTGGGAGCTTTCTCTCCGGCCACTTGGAAGAATGTAATTAACAAACGGGGAGGTGCTATGAAGACTTCTTACGTGCCTGATTCTCACATGTCAATAAGAAGTACGTGTAGGTAATTACTATTGGGAAGGGGCCAACCCCCTGCTCTCCTACTGGAAAGAACCAGTGACTTGCCCAGGACAAAGTCAAGAAAGTGAGAAAGAATCTACTTCTCACACTCCAACCCCCCAACAACCAACTTATCTGTCTTGCCAACTACTTTGGACAAACATCATCACCAGTATCTTCCCGCCTGCAATCATTGACACCCAGACACATCGTTATTCGTCAGCAAGGCTTCGGCTAATTACTCCAAGATCACAATGAGCACTCACAGTGGATCCAGCGACGACCGAGTTCCGCAGATGCCACTCGACCTCTCACTCTACGAGGACGAGCAGGAGTACATCTACGCATCCAAATGCAACTACCTTCTCCAGCGCTCCCTGAAGAGCAAAGACGAGATCGCCGCCAACTGCAACGTCAACATCACCAGGATGATAGAGCATGTGCACTCCAACATCAACATGGAGCTGGAAAACATGGGCAGATCGCAGGCTGACGAGCTATCCCAAGCCAGGAAGACGCTGCACGACTTGGGACGCTCTGAAGCCGAGATCGACTGCGCCCACACCTACCTTAGCGACCATTCCAGCCCAGCTGTTGCCCCCCATGCAGAGCTCCGAGCATTGATGGAAGACTTCGGGGCCAAGGTGACAGCCCTGCTCGAGAGGCCTCCTACACCAGATCCGAAGTCTGGCTCCAACAGCCCCCCTTTCTCATCCCCCAGTTCCGCCACGGCCGCCCAATTGGCCAAAGCGAGCAACAAGAGACCGGGTGCCCCTGAAGGAAGCGGCCCGGAGGTGAGGGTGGACAACAAGCGTCCTCGAACCGAGGTGAGTTTATGAGTCAATATGAAAGGATTGACTGATTAGTGGCTAATCTGGTCTCAGTTATCTCCCATCTGCAACAGAGGCATTCGCATGGACCAGCTGATCCGGGAAGATTCCCCCATCAAGATTGGCGATGCTGTCTTTGTTCTGCGCTTTCCAGATCTTATGTTCAGGCTCCAGACCAATAGAGCCTTCACTCCAATACAGACTCCGGGTAGAGTGTGGCATGCAGCTTGCCACGGCGGCGCGGCACTGCATGGCCACATTTTCCATTGGGCCGATGTCATGGGGCTTTTGGCTTTCCAAGGTAAACCCCAGATGAAGGCAGTCCAAAAGGCTTAACTAATCAACGAGTATAGTAACCGATGCCGACGGGAACAATATCGAAGCGAACCAGTTCAGGCGTGCTGGTTTCGCGGTAGAATACATTGTCCGTGAAAGCAACTTTCGTTAGTTGGCCGCCCTGCGCGACATGCAGCGAGGAGAGCCTGTAAGTTATCCCATCATGTGATGCTTCGACCAGTGGGCAACCCACTAACTGGACATAGGAAGGAATGCGAGGGGACGAGCATTGGCCGGCTCACCAACATGAAATAGCGATAGTCTTGCCTGTACCAGTCACCACCAAACAGGTCGAGAAGTGACGAGTAGCGAAACAACAGGCTGATACATTGATGGGGTAGATAGTCATGTTTATGGATTTTTAACTCGTCACATGCTGTCAACGCCTGCGACTGTGAAGAACTTGAACATATTGAATGGGGCGTAGACACTAGATGCTATGTACGAATATGATGCGCCATCCCAAGGGCCAACAGGTGGTGTAATTGCATGAAATAATCCTCAGGGAAGCCGTCCTACCCACGCCAGCACGCCAGCACGATCCCAAACTCCGAACCCAAAGCTAGCATTCTCCCTTTTCCAACCAGGTTGGGCATGGTCCCGCCCAGGTGGATCAGGACGAATCGGACTGGGTGACGGTCAGATTCGTCAGCACGGCGAAGGTCCAGCCCTTGTCGGCCTCGTGGCTCTTGGAGAGGTTGGTCTTCATGTAGCAGTGGTGGCTGTCGCCGACGTCGCCGCTGAGGTAGCCCCAGCCGGCGCCCTGGCAGTCGCGGGTGCGGACGCAGGCGTCCATGCAGTCGGCCATGGAGGTGGTGTTGACGGCGTCGAGGTTGCGGGCGCCGTCGTCGTCGCCGAAGTCGATGCCGCAGTAGACGCTGAAGCGGGTCTGGGAGGCCGAGGCCGTGGTGACGGACGAGGTGTACCGCGTGTTGTTGGCCGTGCCGGGGTTGCTGAGGCACGAGTACCGGTCGGCCGCGCCCGTGGCCGCCGTCGACGTCGGGGAGGCGCCCGACGAGGTGGCTGCCGGCGTCACCGTAATGAAGACGGTCGGCGAGGCGGAGCTGCGGGATGCGGTCAGTTCTGGGGGGTGATCTGGCAACAGGACAGGAAGAAGGACGAAGGACGAAGGACGAAAACTCACGACTTGGCGGCGGCCAGGTCCGACTCGGTCTCGTGCAGGTTCCGCTGGCTGACGCCGAGGCCGGCGCCGAGGCCGATGACCAGGCCCAGCAGCAGGACGAGCAGGGCCAGGGCGACGAGGAAGACGGCGCGTTTCATGCCGAGGATCGTGCGCGAGGCCGCCGGCTTGGGGGGTTGGGGTTGCGCCTGCGCCTGCGCCTGCGCCGCGTAGCCCCCGTGGTGGGGACCGGCGTACTGTGGGTGCTGGTGGAACTGCTCGTGGCCAGCGCTGTGCACGGGGACGGACATCTTCTCGGCGGTCACGCCGCCGCCCTGGTAGTACTCGCTGCCCATGTTCGAAGGGTGCGTCTGGGGCTGCTGGTACGGTTGGTTATGAGCCATGGCGGGCGGGGGAGGGTCGCGGTGGTATATGTAGGTAGGTAGGTATATACTCTATCAGCTATGAGGTAAGTAAAGCTACTTACTTGGCGTGCGCACCCAGATGCGAATCAGCAGGACAAGTCAGGGAAACCCGGGGGGAAGAAAATGGGGAGAAGGAGAGTGGGCAGGAAATAGCACAGGCTTCAGACTCAAGCCGTCATGATAGACCGTGTCGACTGAACCCGGAGCCCCCCCCAGTCGCGATAGTGTCAGCATATTCAGCTGGGTGGATTCAGTGCTGTCAGCACATGGCCACTTCCTGCATCAGGGGGGGCAGTGCAATTAAACCCATCAGCCTAGCGGGGTCTGCGGCCTGTCGATCCTCGCCAGATTAGCTGTTGTGCAGCCATATATTTGCTTCTATACATTGCTCAGTAATAACCCCCCTGTTGTTGCCTGATGCCTGAGTGCCTGGGTGCTTCACACTGGCCTCGATCCCCCCTCCAACTAATCAAGCTGGTGTCGCGATCGGCTACGATACGAAAGTCGCATTTTTAGACAGTCTTCCATAAATAGCCCAAAGCTGCATTTTCATCTGCACACTTACACGGGTGGCGCGCGATAACTGCAACCAACTCGCGCCCATCCTTCGGTGCCCATCGGAAGACTGCATTCCCGCCTCCCCCCCTCCCCCTCTCCAAAGTGCACTTTTGCTTATTACCTAGATGCTTACCTGCTTTCTTTTTTTCCTTCTTCCCTCCCCCCTCCTTGCTTATCCTGTCTCACGGTCGGTACACAGGCGAAAGACATAACAGGCCCCTTGACGTTTCGCAAAGGATACTCGGAGTCGGGGGGGCTAGGGACGACTTAAGGCTGCCGCCGTTGGCGCCCGCCATGTTGCGATGCGCTATTACTCACCCCGCGCTGCCTCTAAACCCGGACGCATCTTTCCAGCAAATTGCATGTGGCCGGTTTGCCCTGTCGCCCACCTGAATGTCAACAACAACCCCCCGACGGCGTGTGAGGTGGTCGGGCCGTGGAAAACAAAAACTCCCGCAGCGAAGGTCGAAAGCCTGCAGGCACGTTCCGCCTCCTCACGCTTGACACTTGCTGCACAGCGGGAGGGGCCGCCTCGGAACAACGGACTGGGCAGATGCTTCCTCTCGTGATGTCCATGGCCGCCGTGCGTGCACCAGCTTGGACTCCGCGGCGAACTTCCGAGTAGGCCAGGGATCGTCGGCGCCCCGATGATCCTCTCCTGGTCTAGTAGATGGCTGAACCTCCATTGTTGGCGCCGTGGTTTCCCGCGCATCATGACGGTGCTGTGCTCTGACACGACACTGCGCCCTTCTTGACATGTCTGTATTGCAGCTTAGTGCAAGTGCACATCCTCTTGTGGGCCGCATTGGCATTTTGGTTGGTTGGTGAGGGTCATCTGGAAGGTCGAAAAAGCCTCTCGGCCGAAATCAACACTGGCTCCATGGACCTGACCTGCGGTTGATATGTGAAAGCGGCATACTGCCGCACAGTCCATCGTTCGGCATCGTCGTTCATACCATGACCTCAGCTTCTTCGACCAGACGGTCTGTTGAGATTTGAAGGTGACTTGTTACACGATGCTTCCTCGCGCTGGGCTCTGAACCAACTTGTCGACTTGGCTGTATTGATTGGATCCTCATGTGGAAAGGATGCTGCCTGCTAATAGCTTTTTGGGAGGCGAGAAGACCCCTTTGCCTTTCTGGGTGTTTAGGACATCACAGTCCTGCACTCAAATTGAAAGCCCAGAGAGATTAATCATATGGCCCAACCAAATATTCTTCGGTAGAGCAGGAATAGCGGAGGGGAAGATGACGAGATGGTATCAATCTTACAAGTAGAGGCCAAAGCTCTTGGCCTGCACGACTTGTCGATGGACACCGATACAGCGAACTCCCCTTATAGACACTGTCACATATAGTCAGTCCTGAGATAGGCCCGCCTGGGCTCCAGAGCTCTCTTGGGACGATGCAAAGCGTTCAGAATCAGGGGTCGAAGACGCAACGTCTGGAACAATCTCTCGCAACCCGTTCTTTTCTCCTTGCCACTTTAGAAAGGATCGGCCTTCAGGTCTCCCCGGGTTGGCTGCTTTGGCTGTCATGTTCTACGGGGTAGACCTGCTCATTGAGAAGGTAAGGAAGGGCCGCTAGCAGAGCGATCGCTTCTCGATAGAACATAGGATGCGAGACCGAGCCATGACCGTCGCAGTTTGGGAGCTGAATCAAACTGGTTGATACAGCATAGACTCCTTGGACACGGACTATACTGCCGAGTTTTCTACCATGGAGCTCGGACGCTTCAATAACTGGAATTGCTGAGAATGTGGCAAAGGCAGTGAATAAGGCAGCGACGGTTTGCTTTCTTTGTGCTTACTTCGTCCAAGGTGAGACTAGAGAGTCTGAGGGCTATCGTCACTCGTATCGCTTGAATGGCAACAACGAGGGTGGAAAGCTCTTGTATTTCTCTCCTTGATTTTGAAATACACAGTACTGGGCGATCTATAGTGCCGGCATGTGGGTCACTTTCGCGATGGCCTTGACCATGGCGGGCGGGCGGTGGGCGTGGGATTCCGGGAGCACCGCCGCCGCGTTCGTCGTGTTCGGCGCCCTGCAGCAGTACTTCGCTGTCTTGACCAGCCCGGACCGCCGGCTCTTCCCGTGCCACCTTCTCCGAGATGCTTCTCAGTATAGTGACGGCAGCCGGCTCCACCACGCTCTTTGTCACCGTCTACTACATGCCCATTTACTTCCAGGTAAGTAAGCACGGCGGTCGGTTCTGCTCGGCTTTGGACTGACCCTGTGCGCCGTCTAGTTCGTCAATAACGACGAGGCCCTCATGGCTCCCGTGCGCCTACTTCCATTTCTTGTGTTCGGCATCGCGGTGAACCTGGTCTCGGGCACATCCCTCTAGTTCATTAAAGTATATATGGCCCTGTTCCTCCTTGCCGGCATCTTCCTGGTGGCAGGGGTGGTCCCTTGGTAGCCTTCCTCGACCCCAGCACACAGACCGCCACCATCTACGGGCTGACTATCCTCCTTGCCGCCGGTGCCGGCTGCTCCATGAACGTGGGCTATACGATTGCCACACTGACCCTGAAGGACAAGGATCTCGCCGAGGGGCTGAACATGCATAATGCTGCACAGATCGGCGGGAGAGACTGTCGAGAAAGGCCATATCTACGCCTTGAAATGCCCAGTCATCGGCTCCCGCCGTCATACAGACGCTGTTCTGGGACTGGGGTTCTAGTTTCATAGGGTAGTCCATGGAATACAGCGGTGACTGGCCGGTGCTGGTGGACAGAGTTTGGGATAACGGAATGTCCAAGCATACACCTGTCAATGATGTGGCAGTGACGGCTCTCGTTGTTATCGGCCGTCCCCCTTTCCGGGCACTTCCCATCTCGGCCGGCTGCTCTTTGGAGCTCCTTATCCAGCTCTTGGACTAGGCCTTCTGGCTAGTGGCGATGTTTGACAGCCGCTCCATCATGTCTTGGGGCGGCTCTGACAATCCTCCCAGTTCGTCGAACCGTGGGTCTTCCAACCTAAGGTGAAGTGGTTGCAATAGATGGGCGAGCTGTATAGGAAGCTGTCGGTGCCTTGTTGAACTTGTAGACATTGCGATAACTGGCTTTCATAATCATTTTGCTGTCATCAGAGGTCGGCAAAGCCTGGTATAAGGTATTAGGTAGGCTCAAGAGCGGATTTCCCCTTTCCCATTGTGGACGCTCAAAGGGGGCGTCGCTTTGTGTGGATATACCCGAAACTATAGTGGTGATGTTACTGCCCCCATTCTAGCGGGGAGGGAGCAGAACGTGTCACTGGTATGTTGTCGTCCGCGAAGTTGGGTGGATGTAGGGGGTACCAGAAATCGGGGGAATACGCCGTGCCACAGTAGTTTGCTTGCTTATTAGGCTCATCAGCCTCACCCGAACTATATGTGTTTTCCGTCTCTCAGTGTCTGCGCCAGACGGTTTCCTCGTACCCGTCCATCCACTTCACATACTCCTCGCTGGCTGTTGCCCAGCCTTTGATACCACCTCTCAGGATCACGCTCTCCATCTCTTTGTCTCCCTGATCATCGAGATAGTCTTGGAACCACCCAGCTGCCCGCGTTCCACGTCCACTAGAGGAGCCTACGCCAGTGCCCCAGAGCTTCAGCAAGGAGGGACAGATGAAGCAGTCATTTCAGATGGGGAGGGATACTTACCACAGTACCAAATAGCCTTCTTCATTCCCGCACTCTTGAACAACTTGTATAGTCGCGGGATTGTTGGGTACAGACTCTGCGCAGGTAGGTTGATCGACCCACGAATTGTGCCGCCCTGAAAAGGTCAAGATGCGGTTAGGAAGCCCAAATCCCAACTGGAGGATTGCATGCAACGTGGAAAAGGGGGAGGTTCACCTCATGATCGTTGCGTCTTAGATCGATCAGGACGAAGTCCGTCTCATCACGCTGCAGCATGCCTAGAACGTCCTCCTTGGTAAGCGCACCGGGTTCTGCGGTTCGAAGTGCAGGATACGCTGCGTGCCAGGGGGCTTGCGCTGACGTTTCCATGATCGTGGAAGGTAAATAGTCTTATAACAATACACCGGCTTTGTTCTGCCGATATCAAATAACTATCTAGCATCCAAGTCCAAGGTGGGGGGTTAGTTAATAAGGGAAACTAGTGTCTGCTGGTGTCGGTCATGCCCCTATCCTTATTGGCTGAAACCTCAGGCACTGTCGCCAAGTGGCTACCATGGTTTTACGTCCTATGCCTGTTCCTGTTATGTGGCTTCTAACATTCTGACCGTCCTGCCCTGGTCGTCAACATACAGACAAGAATATATCTACATGCTTATCCACACAACACTGAGTCAGCGCATGCTGGAATCGCAGCCCCCGAACGCAAGACCGTCATATACTGGAAATGATTAGGGGCTGCCGTGGCCTGATTCGGGGGCTAGCGTTCTACTTGATCAGTATATGTATAATCGCTACACAGGGTCGATGGATTCATGCTGCCTCGTCCCTAAGACCAAGCCGGGGTTATAAGCCGATGCGACAACCTCGCCGGCTACATCTACTGCAGCCTCGTTCGGGCTGGTCTGTAGGCGACCATGGCGAGGACTCGGGCCGCATCACCTACGGCACAAACTTCAATATCCCAGCTCTTGCAGACCATCCTAGGCAGCAACAGCAAGATCGGTTCCATCTGCTCTGGAGACAACGGCTTGCTACGCTAAAACTCTGGTTTCTCCTAGCCTGCCGCGCAAATATGGCCCGATTCTGCCGTGGCAAAATCCGCCTTATGGCAGGTCCGTGTTCCATTCTCTTTTCCACGCATACACATTCTGTAGGGAGTGACAAACCGTAAGCTGGTGGGGAGGAGCCTACCAGTGGGAATTACGACATGAGGCAGGGGATGATCACGGATCGAATGACCGCTGGCCGTGATCTCGCTCTACATAGACCGAACTTGGGTTCAACTTGCCACAATATCACCTTTTCCCACAGCATTTATGGGTGACCAACTGATGGGCCCCCGGGAATTCTACGCGAAACCCCTGTTCTTGCTTAACCCTTCGCACCACACACCAAGCAAGGCATGAGCGAAATCAGCGCGAATCAGGAATGACACCCGACCAGAATCATGCGACGATGCTATTGTATAACTGGCACGAGGACGTTTCTGTCGCGTGGCACAACCCGTCAGCTATTGCTGCGGCCTTGAGAGAACCCCCTCTTGCATAACGACGGCTACTACACCGACCATTGATAATATGGATATCGCGTGGCTTATACGCCGGGCGTTGGCGAGGAGCAAGATGACAATTATGGGGAAGTATACAGTCGGCCACGAGATTAATTAGGGAGTCAAAATCAACACCTCCCCCTCAAGGTAGATTTTCACATCGGCAAGAACCGAAAACAGGGACGCCTCGGTGCTTCAAGCCCCCCCTGCCTCCAACATCCTGTCCTGCACTGCCGCCCCTACACCTTGGTTGGCCGTGGACTGCTTCCCGATGTTGCCCTCCCTGTGGAAAGCTTGAGCTTGCCGGGGGTGACAGTAATGGAACTGCTCCCTCATCCCTTAAGCTGCAGATTAAAATATGTCATCAGCATGTCATCTGGAATCTACTTCTGCGATGCAGCAACGAACAGTATTGGATGATCACCCAACTTTAGCAGAGTTCCAAGAACAGGCAGAAGGCAGCAGAATGCAACTTCGATTTGAGTCGAGATGGAAGGCATTCCTAGGAGATATTTACATCAAGTGCCAGCGAATCAATAACACTAGTTATTGAAGCCAGAGTAAACCTCACTCTTCAGGTATGTATGTAGAATACAGAACGCAAGCAAAGCCCATTCCGACGCGGGCATCAACATCCTCCCAAGATAGACGATTCCCCAATTCCCAAACTTATATCGTAAGGTACCATAACCTGGCTGTACGTAGCTCTTCTTCCCTCCCTCAGCCCACCCTTAACAACATGCAGTTAACTCATCCTAGTTATTCTGCTGGCTGTTCAGAATGCGCAGGATGGCGAGGAACAGGTTGATGATGTCCAGGTAGAGGCTGATGGCCGCAGCGATCTCCTCCTCAACGTGGTGGTGACGGAGAACGAGCTGGGTATCGACCAGGATGTAGCCCGAAAAGATCAGGGCCGCCAGGCCACCGTAGATCAGCTCTCCAGTGCTGCTGTAGGGAAAGAAGGCGGCCATGAAGCCGAAGAGGATGAGGCCCCAGAGACCCCCGAAGAGGTAGGGCATCCATGAGGTGAAGTCATACTTGGTCTGGCAGGCGAACAGCGTGAGGAAGACGAAGATGCCACCGGTCAGGATGACGGCGTTGAGGACAACCTGCGTCTTGTAGAAGGAGACGACGACGGAGATGGAATAGGCCTCGAGGATGGTAAAGCCGGACAGGAAGAGAAGGTTCATGGGATAGGACTTGCGCTTCCAGTAGGTAAGGAACATGAAGCCGATGGCGCCGAACAGCTGTAGATAATACGTCAGCAACTAGACCAGGGAATGAAGGGGGAGAACGTACAGATACGAAGACCAGAGCAGGGTGGTTCTGGATCCAGGCCTTGTAGCCAGTGCTGAAGAAGCTCAGCGAGCTGACGATGGCAGTGACGACCAATTGCGCAGTGAGGATGGTGTAGACCTTGCGGATGAATTGGTTGCGGATGTCGACAGTGGCCTCGGCAACGGAGCCACCGAACTTGAAGTCGTCGGGGATGTTGTCCTCGCTGCTACGGGGAGCCCCACCAAAGAGACCGGCCTCATCGCGCGATGCATCGGCGGCCTGGTAGGAAGGAGGTGCCTGCGACCAGGTGCCCTCCTCGGGGTCCTGGGTGGGGGCGGCTTGGTATTTGGCGTTGGCAGCCATGTTCGCTGAGGTCGAGCGAGTCGTTATCAGGAAGTCAAGAGGATTTGATGGTGGATGGAAATGCTGAATATGTACTTCTCGATCCAAGCGACTCCTGGGTAATCAATGAAAGGGAACGTTGGATTAAACGCGGGGAGTCGAAATAGAAAGAAAGGTAAGTAAGAAGTAAGTAGGTACAGGAGAGAGGGAGGCGCAAGGCGTCATGTGCCGTCATACAAAGGTAGTAAGTACTTTAAGTACTTACTAAATTAAGTAAGAAAGTACTCAGCTTAAGTACTTAATCAATCAATCAGGATTCCGGAATCAGGCCTGGTCCGAGCCGAGAGCCTTGGTGTGCTTTCTGGAACCGACTGTGGCGCAAAACCATGCAGGCCAAAACCCAAGTCCACGTGCAATTCGATTGGCCGTTCTTGCTACGGAGTCCTCCATCACAGCTCAGAAGGTTAGTAAACTGCACGGTAGAGCGAACCTGGCCTTGGATGTACACGTATTGGGGAATATGGAATATTGAAATATATGCATTAGAAGGCCACTAGTACTAGGAAAGTTCAAGGCGTCATCTTGAGTGTAAAAAAGGGGTAGTAAAACGAGACAAGGTCAACATTTGCGCAAAGGCTACATTAAATAATCGGCCAACATCCCTCCGCCACGGTGACCGTCTCGAGAGACTGCTCACGTCAAGCGTGTGCCACATCTCATAACGTCAGTTCCTACGAGAACCTGCCTCCAAAACTTGCTGCTCCAAACTTCGTGTAGGCCGTCATGTCCCAGCTCTGTCGGTTACGTGACAGCCCTCGGCCCAAGACATCAAAAGCCCACTCTGCTCGTCATTTGCAAGCCTGATGGCCGACCCTCGTCGTGTAGAATCTTCTCATTTCGTCTGCGCCCGGCGTAGGCCGCCCGTCTTCAACAATAAAAACGTGAGAGGTGGGGATATCACAACATCCAACGCCCGCGATTCGTTCGTTCTCTTTTTTCGCATCGCCACCATCGCACCAGCATTAGTAGTAAAGAGAAGAGACGTAGGTATAAGTACTGCTTTAGTTCTCGTGCTCGCCGTTCGCCTCGGGGACAGGCGACGACTGGGCCTGGGAGGCGGCCTGCTCGCGCTGCATCCTTGCCTCGATCTCGCGAAGTTGCGACTCGCGGGCCAGGAGCTCCTGTCGCTTCTCGTTGATCTCGCGCTGGACCTTGACCTCGATCTCTCGCAGCTTCTCCTCTTCTCGGCGGAGCTGCTCCTCCTTGAGACGGACAGACTGCGAGGCAAGATCCTCAGGGTTCATGGAAGAATCGCTGAAATCAATGTTAGTATCTGTGTGCGCAGGCAGTGGGACATGGAGAGAGAGAAAAGCGAGCAACATACACTCCAGCACCACCCTCCACGCTCTTCGACAGCTTCTCGGTACGGTAGTTCTCGTACAGGAAGTCGTGGGTGATTTCCTTCAGGTCGGCCAAATGGCTGTGCAACAGGGCAGATCGAATGGCGAGGAAGTCCGAGTGGCGAGGGTTGTCGACCTCAACCACACCCCAGGGGTATTGGCGAGCGCGCACCTTGCGGCCTCCAATCTCGACAATGTCCTCGGAGCCGACAATGGCGAAAGGCATCAGACCTCGCAGCTCGGCGTTCTCCTCGACAGTATCCTCGTCGTCCTCCTCGATGTCGTAGGGGAAGTTGTATACGGGGATGCGGTAGTGCTCGATGTCCTCCATCACCAGCTTCTTGGACTCAGCCAGCTCCGCGGGGGTGAGCGAGTCGGCCCTGCCAATAACCGGGATGACGTTGGCGCGTGGGGCGAGGCGCTTCATCAGCTCGATGTCGAGCTCACGGAGGCTGTGCGCGTCTGTCAGTTCTACACGTTGGGGCCACCCGAGGAATGCTGTTGGCGAACATACCCATGACCAGTCGGTGTGATGAAGTAAAGCATAGCGTGGACACGGTTGTCCCTGAATCTGGGGTTACGCTTGATACGCGACTCCTCGGCCAGAATATCATCGTATTGTCTCTCGAGATAGCCAACAATCTCCGAGAAGCTAGAATTGGCATCTTGTGTTAGTGACGAGTCGCCAAACACGCAAAACGGGTATTCCAGGCATCGTACCTTGCTTCATTGTCGATCTGGTCGCCGAAACCAGGAGTGTCGACGATGGTCAGGGAGATGCGTGTGCCCTCCTCGTCCAGCTCGAGCTCTGAATCATGCAATGTATTAGCAGGCCGCAGTCGTCGCTACGTATTTTGGCGGCGGACGGTTCGACATACCAACTGTGATGGGCCTGATCTTAACGCCATCCTCGACGTGGGCAGCGCTAGCATCGTCCGAGTCCTTGTGGTTCAGGACGCTCTTGCCGCAGAGGGTGTTGACAAAGGTAGTTCGGCCTGTTCACAAGCGACGCGTCAGTGCCGTGTCTCTTCTTGCCCAAGGAAAGTTGTCATGGGGTGCGGCGCTTCGTGTGTCGAGGGAATGGGTGGCACGAGAGACGTCGGGGCTGTCAGGTGAGAGGGCAGTGGATATGAGGAGGGAGTACCTGTTCCTGAGGCACCGCAGACCATCAGACAGAACTGAATTCCCTTCTTCACGTTCTTCTTGCGGCGGATCATCTTCTGTAGAGGAGGCATTGACGAGAGTTAGCGAGGGCGGCCACGTATAGACAAGACGCGACACGACAGGTTGGGGCAGGCAGATGTCAATTGTTTCGAGGCGGCGGTGAGGGAGACGACGGCGAAGGTTTGGGGAAAAGGGTGCATGTGACGTCCCGGGTGAAGAGATGAAAATTGGGTTACAGGCTCCTGAGCTACCACGTTCAGGTCCCAAGCGAGCTCAGGTAGCGGGCTACTACCGTGTGAAAGGGAGGAGACAGAGGGTCTCGAGAGATACGTACGGCTGGGGACGACATATTAGACTATTCTGTTCCTGGGCCGATCAGAGCTTCGGGGATCGGGCGGCGGACTGTGTGTAAATGTGTGTGGATGGGTTCGAGAGACGACCGTGTGTAACCCAAGCAAGAGAGAGCAACGGTGATCGAAACAGACTTCTCAAAGACCGTCGGAAACGAAAGAAGGAGAGGAAAAATGGTGGTTGTCGAACGGTGTCAGGGTGTGAGTGGTGGTGTGGTGTAGTGGTTGGTAGACAACAACTGGAGACCCCCAAAAATCGGTGATGGTCTGCAGTTGCAATTGAGGGCGGTAGTTTAGTTTGAATGGACAACACAACACAACACACCCAGGCGCTCCAAGGGGGGTATCGGTATCGGGGGTAATCTGAGTATCTGGGTATCTCGAGAAAAAAAAGGGGACTTTCTTGGGTGGTGGTTGTTGAAGGGACGAGCGAACGGGCCAGGCCAGACAGGGAAGGGAAGGGAAGGAAATTGATTGGATTTGGAATGGATTGGGCGATTGGCTGCTACTGGAAAAGTGGGATGGCGGGCACCCAAGATGGACACAGGACTCTGAGAGTTAGGAAGTAGGCAGTTGCATACAGAAGTACATCACAACTACGTGTACAGTACAAACAAACAAACAAACCCTAATTAAATGAGATGTGCAATTGCAACGTGGATTGGAATAAGCAGACTGCGACTGCATCAATACCTGCCTCTTAGTAACCACCCTAAGCGACAACTTGGCCAAATCTACAAGCAGGCAAGAAGCCGCATGATGATGGGATGCTACGATATCAAAGGACAGACACACCAGGTACCCGAAGTAGAAACAATAGTTGGTCGCATGGGAAATGGCGATTTGGAGGTTCTCCACAAACAACTTCAACGAATTCAGGGGGTAGTGGTCCGTACGGAACGCTAGAAACGAAACGGGCACATCCTTGGTCGTTGATATTTAATAAAACTCACGAGACACACCTAGTCAGTAATACACCATCAGAGGCCGGGCTGGGAAACGGAATCCAACCGGGCACTCTTGAGAACCAGGGCATTCTTGGGGAATGTATGTCGTCTATATACGTAGTAAGTACTTACTTACCTACTTACCTAAGAGTCCGGTATTGTCAATGCCATATTCAATATTGGATGGGTACCGGCAGGCAGGGGTGATCTTGAGCTTAATGAATACCACGGAGTACGTAGTAGTGGTAGGATGGATGCTCGGTACGTACCGGGCCCGTCTGGATTCTCAAAGTGGTTGACAGCTGGCAGAGAGAAGATGAAACCACTTGCATGATGCATCAAATCAAGCAAGCCACACTTGGGCCACAGTTCGAAGCTCCAAGCTCTCGCTCCCAAGGCTTTCCCAGCTCTCCCAGCAGCTCCAGCTCCGGCTCCAGCTCCCACAGCTTTCACAGCTCCAGTGCCGTGCCAGACCAAGAGCATCACTGGCTCTCACTCATCTCATCTGCAGATGCATGCATGTCCCGTGACCAAGGCACTGGACTCGACTACATCCATACCTAGTTGATTGCGTATTCTTATATATTGGGTTCCTGCCCATTCACCCGCGAAACCGTCGCTTATGTTCTGCATCAAGTGAATGCGATTGTGAGGCAAACATCTCCCCCAGGCCTCAGTCGGGTCCCTCGTCAGGTTCCCTCGCTTAGAGACGGACGGGGCCAACTCACCACGTCCGCCAGACTTCAAAAGAAGTAGCCAGCCAGCCTGGCGTGTGCGAAACCTTGTTATATGATATCGATATGTTGTTTTGATAAAGCTTGATTCCCATCTCGTCTCTGCTATTGTTTGCACTTACACTTACTTATCTCGTCATTTACTACTTACTTACCCACACATACACATACATACACCCAGCCTGACTTGGACTGCGCCCGCAACCAGACAGCCCTCCTGCACACACAAACACACACACACACCCGCACCATGAACACGCGTCCACCGATAGAGGCTCCGCATGAGCCGGCTGTCCTATCAGTCTCTTTCAACAACGATGCCACTCGCTTCAGTGTCGGCCTCAACTCGGGCTTCTGTGGTATGTCTTTGTTCGTGCTGACGTCATCGGGTCGAGATTTATATTCATATATATATAGATGACTAACACATGGGGGATGGATCAGTTTTCAACTCCGACACGTGCAAGCTGCAGGCGACGCGGGACTTCAATGCTGGCTTGGGTCTAGTCCAGATGATGGGCAATGCCAACTACCTGGCTCTGGTGGGCGGTGGCCGTCTGCCCAAGTTCCCTCAGAACAAAGTCATCATCTGGGACGACAGCAAGGGCAAGGTGGCTCTGGAGATCACCACCTTGACGGCAGTGCGCGGCGTGCAGATCTCCAAGAGCCGTGTCGTCGTGGTCCTCCAGAACAGCGTGCGAGTCTATGCCTTTGAGAAGCAGCCGAAGCCGCTCGCCAAGTACGAAACCGCCGACAACCTGCAGGGGCTCTGCGCCCTGAGTGATCGGTGGCTGGTGTTTCCCGGGCAGACAGCCGGCCAGGTACAGGTTGTGGAGCTGGCCACGGAGAACGTGAGTATCATCCCGGCCCACACGAGCCGTCTCCAAGCTCTGCAGTTGTCGACGGACGGCGAACTCTTAGCGACGGCCAGCGAGAAGGGAACCATCGTGCGCATATTCGCCACCAGCAGCTGCGCGCGCATTGCCGAGAGGCGAAGGGGCAGCGAGTTCGCCACCATCTACTCCCTGAGGTTTAGCCCGAGCGGTCAGATGCTGGCTTGCACCAGCGCCAAGGGGAGTCTACACATCTTCGACGTGCCAAGCCCCGGTGGTGGTAGAAAGGGGGCACCGTCGAGTCCGGGCAGCGCCGCGACACCCCACTCGCCCAGTATAGGGGTGGCCGGCAACAACGGCGGGCCGGCGGCGGGCGATGCCACGAACAAATGGGGGTTCCTGTCTAGCCTCCCCTTTGGGCCCTTCTCGGATGTCTACTCTTTTGCGTCGGCACGATTCGAGGCGGGTGACGAGCCCACCGCCGGAGGCATCCCGGAAGCGGCGGTTCTGGGGACCACGAGACCGCCCAAGGGGGTGATTGGATGGATCGATGAGGAGAGCCTGCTCGTAGTCGGGGCGGGCCGTGATGCCAGATGGGAAAAGTACATGCTGGCCGAGGGCGAAGAGGGCAAAACGGTTCTCTACCGAGAAGGCTGGAAACGCTACCTGGGGAACTAGGGCTACCATGGGGCCTAATCCACCTGGATGGGGAGAGAACGAGAGAAACAAAACAAGCCACATAGAAGAGCTTGGCCCGGGACGAGATCAAGTTGTTTAGGGATTGCTGCATGCGAAAGGCGTCAAGGGTTACAAGGGTGTATCAAGGCGGACTTACGGGGGACACAATTGGAGACATCAGGACTGGCTTTTTACATACTGGATTAGCGAAACCACAGGACTTGGCATAGTCCCAACCAAGGAGAGGACAGGCACAACAGCGGCGCTGTCGACGACAAGTGGTACATTATGACATGAATCAAGGCTATGTGTGTGTAGGTAGGTAGCATGGCTACTTCTTAATTACCTAGTATTCATCTATCTCTCCGCGCACGAGGCGATCTGCTCCTGCTCTTGCGTCGTGACTTGTGCTCCTTAACACCGTCTTCTTCCGGGTAGTCCCGCCTACGTTCCCGGCGACGCTCGTGGGCGTCGGCGTCTTGCTCACGCTCTCTTCGACGCTCATGCCGCTTCTCGTGAGCATCGTCTCCGTCTCGCTCCCTCCTCCTTCTTTCGTCCCTGTCGCGCCCATCCCCCCGCCCTCTGTGGCTGCCACCATGCCTTCCTCCGCGACGCTCGTCGTCGTCACGGGGCCTGCGATCTCGCTCACGGTCTCTGTCACGAGCTTCTGGCGTCGCGGCCCTCGCCCGCTCATCTGCGACAGGTGTCTCGTCTCTGCTGGATCGCTTGCGCCGTTCCCGGTCACGGTCTCCGTCCTCGCTGCCTTCTCTCCTTGATCTGTGGCTTCTGTGGTGATGATGATGGTGATGATGGTGCCGATGCTTGTGTTTCCTGCTGTCCTTCTTCTCGACTCTTTGCAGCGCGAGCTCGACTTCTTTCTTCTTCTCTTCAATCAGGAAGGCTTTCATGGGGTCATCGTCGTCGTGCTCCTCGAGAAGCCGCGCCAGCTCCTTCTCCTCCTGCAGCATCGGCCGCTGTGCCACTTCTTCTTCTTCTTCTTCCTCCTCCTCGCTCTCGCCTTCATCGACGTCCATGCGGTCCGGATCCTCCCCTCGTGCGGCCTTCTCCCGGCGCAGCATGTCTTCCCAGCCAACGCGGCCCTCTTCGGGGTCCTCGTCGTCGCGGATCTTGTAGCGCGCATGGTCGACGCGGATGAGGCGGCCGCTGATATCGGCGCCGGCGAGGTTGTCGACGGCCAGGTCGGTGCTGCGCTGGTCCTCGTACTTCAGCCAGCCGAAGCCGCGCGACTTGCCCGTCTCCTTGTCGCGCATCAGCTTCAGGTAGACGGGCTCGCCGTACTGCGAGAAGATGGCCAGGACATCGCCCTCGGACAGGCCAAAAGGCAGGCCGCCGAAGGAGATGAAGGCGGTGTCGCGGTAGTCGGCGTGCCACGAGGCGTTGGGGTTGTAAATTCCGGCCTCGAGCTCGCGCTTGTTGAGGGACTGGATGCTGCGGATCGAGTTCATGGTGGCGGTGGTGGTCGTATTGGTGCTGGACTAGCTAGCTCGAGGCTGCAAGACCTGGGAAATGTGAAGAGAATGTTCGTCTTTGCTGGGAAAGGGGGGTTTAAAAGAGTGACAGCATTTCTAGGACATGATCTGGTTCGGAAAGAAAAGAAGACGATATCAACCAGTTGCTGAAGATCAGCTGATCAATTGATCGCAAAAGATGATCTCTGAGGCTGTCGCAAGGCCGAAGATTCAAGATCAGTTGCAGCACAGTCAGTGACGTCCGACTTGGGATTTCAAGGTGTGGCTCAAGGTGCAGGGATTAGGAGCCATGCATGTAAGTAAGTACCATACTTACTGTAGTAGTAGTACTCCGTACTGTAGTGGTGTTGTACCGAGCTCCACTCTCTACTTAACTTATGTAGGTAGTTGAGCAGCTTGACGGGCCGTCAGCTTAAATACTAAATACACAGGGACCGTCAGGGATCCAAAAAGGTTACAGCGTCCGTCCCAGCGTTACATACGAGTATGTACAGCAGTTCAAACCACCCCCTGGCAAATGGAATAAAGAATGAACAAGCATTACCATATCACCATGATGCCCAAGGTCATTGGTTTGGAATGGCATCAAATCCTGTACAACAATTGTATACTACAGCATCCGTTCCTCCACTGAGAGACTGAAAGAAAGTCGCTTCTTTTCTTGTCTTGTCCTGTCTTGATTGATTTGATCTTCTGCCCCACCACCTGCAGACAGACCACCAAGCCAGAGCCGTAGGGGCAACTCTACTTATATTACTACTTTATTCCTCCACCCGACGACGCGTTTCCTGAGTCTTGACGCCCGCGTACCGACCAGTCGCACCCACACCCACCACCACGGGGGAGAAAAAAAACATTATACGACCGTCCACAGTATCCCGATGCAGCCGCCTGGTCAACGGCCAACATGACGGCGAATACGAATAGGTTTTCCACCTACACCTCCACCTCGGCCGGCTCAGGCGAGGATGGCAAGAATGGAGAGCAGAAGAAGGACATGTGGAGCTCTATGCTGGACAATGTCGCCAGCGGCAAGCGGTTACCAGAGAAGAACATGCTAGTCCTCGGTACCGCACCCTACTACTCCTCCTACCCCGATCCCGGTCCAACTGACAGCCATCATGCACAGGCGGCACGGTAGAATCACAGCGAGACTTCATCGAGGCGCTCGCAAACAACGACGTGCGCCGAAATGTCGACCGCCAAAACCACAAGTTACCACCCATTGCGAATAGCTTCGCCTTGGGATACACATACTATGATGTGATGGATGCGGACCAGGATGGTGAGCTCGAGCACTGCCAAACATGTGGGCAACCCCGTTTGCTGACCCAGCGTTCCAGATGTCCTTGCCCGGGTCTCGCTCTACCTCCTCTCCAACCCCTCGCCCTCCTTTACCTCTCTCATCAAGCCCTTGCTCACACCGCAAACGATACCCAACACCTTAATAGTAATACTTCTGGACTGGTCACAACCCTGGTTATGGATGCGGCAGCTGCGAGAATGGGTGTTGCTGATACGCAAGGTCATCGGTTCCCTCAGCCTCGACTGCAAGGATGCCATGGAGGAGGTCATGATCGGCTGGAAGGACCGGGGGCGAGGAGGCACCACGGTCAACTTGGATGGCACTGGAGCCGTCCCCGCCGAAGGTGACATGGCCTTACCTCTCGGCCCTGGTGAATGGGAGGATGGTCTGGGGCTGCCGCTCTGTGTGGTGTGCCAGGGCGTACGTTGATCCCTCGCTGCATCCCCCCGTGAGACCTGCACTGACACCGAGATACTAGGCCGAAAGGATAGACTACTTGGAGAAAACCCAGGGCTGGAGAGAAGAGAAGTTTGACTTGGTGCTTCAGTATCTCCGTACTGTCCTTCTCAAGCGTGAGTGGTCTGCCAGGACAGTATCCTTGAACCTGCTGACATGACCGACCAGATGGTGCTTCTCTTATCTACACCTCGCCCACCATGGCATCGCCTCTTCAGACCCTCGTGCATGCCAGCCTGGGGGTACACTCCTTGCTGAAACGACAACCGATCAAACACAACGTCATCGACCGGGACAAGATTGTGGTGCCGCCCAACTGGGATTCCTGGAGCAAGATCCGCATCCTGCGAGAAGGGTTCGATACCGATGCTGTTAGTACCGGGTGGGGTATCGATCTCGACCAGGATCTTCCTCAGCCACCTGCCACGAATGGTGTGAATGGCGCGGTCCAAGACGACGAGGAAACCAACGCCATGACGAACGGGCATGCGAGTGAGGAAGCGGACGATCCCGAGGGCTCCGCCGTGGTCTTGTATGAAGAAGAAGTCCAAGACACCAGCTTAGATGCGCTGCAACTCGCCCAAGGGCACCAGGCCACAACCCGGCTTGAGGTGGATCCGGCAGATACACAGAAATTCTTGGCTCAGCAATTACCCAAACTTGAAGCAGAGAAGAAGGTGGATGAGCAGACCGGAAAGGATTATGCGCAGACCAGCGGTGCGGATGAAGTCATTAGCGACCATATCGGCCCGGTGCAGTTCAATATGGGAGGTATTCAGGTGGATGCTGACGACATGGTGCAAAGGCTCAAGGTAAGGCATTCTCCCGTCACTCTCCGGATTAGGGCGCAACGTTGCGAGGGCGTTTGTTGGAGGCTTCCGCTAACCCTTGATGCAGGACCGACAGGCATATGGCCAGTCTCCCGAGCCAAGCCTCATCGATGAGGTCGAACATGAGCCTGAGGTTAAACCCGACACGGAGCGGCTCGCCCAGTTCTTCGGCAACCTGATGAACCGGAAACCGGCAGGGGGTGGTGGGAAGTAGTCTTGCATCCTTACAGCCGCAGGCCCCCACGGGGTTGATTTGCTAGTGTTCTACGGGCTATGAAGATGAGTGGGATGAAGGTTGAGCAGGATACGGCGATTTGGTGAGCCCATTTGTTCAAAGTAGCGGCGTATTACTTTACACCATGGTCGGAGTGGTGTGTATGACCAAGAGTATATGTGTAGAATAGATACCCCGGCAATGTCAGCTGATTGATTAAATAACGCAACCTCTGCATGTTGTATCTGTTTTATATACTTGCATATCTAGCCAACGGAATATGAAGCCGGCTTTAAAAAGGAGACGAAAAATAAGAGGTCTATAGAGTTGCCGCAGTTGGCAAGGACAAAAAGATGCAAAAGATGAATCACTGCACATGATGTGTTGGAGCAGCAGGGGATCGAACCCTGGGCTTTACGCAATCACACAATGGTTTGCTAGATGCAAAGCGTACACTCTACCACTGAGTTACAGCCCCACTTGACTATGCTAGTGCTTGATGGTGAAAGGCTCCTTATCTCTATACATATGTCCTAAACAGTGTTGCTACTCGTGCGTCAATATTGGGAACATCTGCCGGCAATTGGGGGTCAGTTAGGTAGATTATGTTAGCGGGGGTTGAGCTAATACCTTGAGTACGGTGACACAGTACGATAGACAAGTTTATGTTACCTACTTAAGTGCCTACGGATTTAGAAAGCACCAAAGTATTTTTGCCTAATCCCTTCCATCTTGAGCTCATATGGCATAGGTTCCAAAAACTTGTCCACCTCTTCCGCCCAAAATGGATTCTGGGGGTTAACATATTTGGCGCATGTATACTCCCAGTACGGCGGGAACCATCCGGCTGTCTCCCAGTCCACGATGCCCGTCACCTCGTCCCCTTCAACCATGATGATGAGGCTGCTCAGATCGCCGTGGGTTAGAACGAGCTGGGGACCTGACTGCCGATAGAATCCAAAGAGGTCGATTGCGTCGCCAGGCAGGTTCGCATAATCGACATCTATATCTGCGCCGTCTGCGAGGGCCTGGTGGAAGTCACGGGTCGTGGCGAATGGCCCCCAGAGCAGTTTGGAGGGCAGCCTACAGTCGTAAAAGGGGCCGCCGTCGACAGCACCAACGCTGGCCCCTTTTGCAGGCGGGACGGAGCGAAGCTCCTGGACCATCCCGCGAAGCTGGGCGAGTATTTTCGATTTCGACTGCGCGGTACGGTTTCCCCACCCGTTGCATGCCATTTGGCCCTTGATCTTGCTCATCACGATATACGTGTTGCCCTTGTGAACGAAAGCGCAATGCACCTCCGGCACGGGAATCGAAGTGTGCTGGGCGACAAATCGCATGGCGTTGGCTTCGGCTAAGCTCGCGAACGGCTTCACCTTGACGCACATGTTGAACATGGTCATTAACCCGGGAGAGGCTTTCCATAACCTCCGGAGATACCTCTGACTTTTTACTCTGACGAAGAGGACAACGAGGAGTCGGGCGATGAGCCCAGCGCCAGGGGGTTCGGTATTCGGTCGCATGTTCGTGAACTTGTCGGGAGGATACCGGCTCGGACTCAGACCCAATGGTCGGACCCGTGCTGGCAATGGCAATGCATAGGTGCGACCATATAAGACTTGACACAGATGCACCGGGCGAGGCAAACTGCCAAGATAGTCGTCGCTATGAATGAGGGTTTGGCAGCGAACCGAGTCTGAGGGGTCGAGGAACGTGGAACGCGACAGCTTTGGTTTCAACAAACCCCCGATTACCCGATACCAAGCACTCTGTAGTAGTATATACCTTTTAAACGGGTTAAAGTTGATATATTGACGATAATGCTATATCGAGATCACAGTGTTTCTTCGGCGGGCATCTCTTAGAACAGTATATCAATTACTAATCGGATACATCTGTGCATCTAATAGTAGGCAACCTTCCGCTGAACAACCATAATACCCTGACCATCTTCTAAACACCACGGTTGAGTGTTAAGAAACTCCCGCAAAGCCCTGCGCAGCTGTGGTAAGGGACGTCTCTACCGACAACATGTAAACAGCCAAGTGCAATGGTCGCTGTCGCCTATCATGTAATGCGGCGTTCTGGGCTTCCCATGTAGTTGTCCATACTTCAGGTTACTATCGTGGCATAGGAGGATAAGTGTCTTGGTCGCATCTTTTCATTGTCCATATATATATACCTGCTCTGTCGCATACCAGAAGGATGATTATGCCAAGAAAGGGGGGGTCTCTCTTGTGACGGAAGTAGCCGGCAGCAGCTATTTCGCCTTCAGTAGCATTCCGCATCGGCGGCAGTCTTCCATACGATGGGACCGCCTTGTTCCTCTTGGTAGCATGGGTAGTAGCGTAGGTAGTCCGCATCCGCCTGCTCAAACTTCGGCCACACCTTCGTCCTCATGCAATCGACCAGGTCCGACAGGGAGTCCGCGACACGCGCCACCAGGACCCCCTCGAGCCGCGTTTCCGCCCTCTTCTGCGCGCCCGCCCCGTCGTACCCCGAGTCGTTGACCACCCAGACCGCGCCGGTGGGGCGGCCGGTGGCGTCCCCCCCCGTCCCCGGACGCCGCCTCCATCTCCACCACCAGCTTGAAGTGGCTCCTCTTCCAATGCGCAAGCAGCTTCGGCCCCGAGGGAGGGGGGCGGCGGCGGGTACCCAAGACCGGCGCGGCCCGCGGCCCAGATCGAGCCCAGCTGGTAGCAGGTGATGCCGTCGTCGGCGGCGGCGGCGTCGTGTCCCCGGCCGCTGCGGAAGCACCGCTGCACGCGGATGACGGTCGGGCGGCGCCACACGTGCGGGTAGGTCTGGTCGCGGAGCGTGAAGCTGGCGCGGCAGGCGGCCTCGTGCGGCTGCCACGCGTACCAGGCGTCCTCGAGGCAGCCCAGGGAGAACTTGATGTCGGCGTCTTCCCAGTGGCGCATCATCCATTCTATGTGCTTGCCGGCTTCGCCGCCGTTGTCCTTGCGGAAGTCAACCGCGGCCAGCATGCCCAGAAGGTCGTCGACGGTGAGGAACTCCTCGGGCCGGAGGGTGCTCTGCCCCTGTGTGGAAGACTGGTCTGTGGGGGAGCTTGTTGATAGCGCCTTCATACCGGCTGGGCTCCATGGCGACGGAGGCGGAGACGGGAGATCTGGTCTCGCCAAGAGGCGATGTATACTGCTTGAAATTCGCGAACCAGATGGTCGAGTGTCGCAGGATGTGGTAGTATTATCATTAGGTACCAGGAGTGATGATGAGTTTGGTTCTGCAGCCGGCCGCCTGGGCTTCTTCCTTCGCAGCACCAGGTCGACCAGCTTTCTAGCGAGCGACATGAATTTAGTGCGTGAAGGCGTAGATCCTGGCTTTTTTTTCTTAAACATGACGATGAGCTTGTGGGAGGTCAAATGGGCACCCAATTTGATTTGAGATGTGAGAAGTGAGTTGTGTGTGAGTGTGAGGTAACTGGAACGTATAGAAGTAATTCTTCGTTTCTCCGAATGGTCGATAACTTGGGACCAAGTCAGAGCCGAGCTGTTGATAAGAGTTTGTGCCAAACCTCCTTGTGTCAATGATTTAGCAGATAGCTATAGCAACCTGGTGGGACAAAAGGCTACCTACTATAAATAAGTATGCCTTCTTAAGCGACGGATACACCCGTGACAGCGTAACAAACCACGCTTGCTTGTCGAGACTCGTGCTACAGCTTATGGCATCGAGCCTGTTGCACTCTTGACTGCTTTGGAAAGGGATAACCAGGAGTAGTTGTGCAAAATGTGATATTGATATTGTGGTTGTTTTGTTGATATAATGGCATGGAACCATGGGAATTATCGAGTTCGTGTGGTTAGTTGATTTGTTGAAAGTTTGGGTCTGCCTGTCTAAATATGGACTTTGCTGTTTAAATTTTTTATCGAGAATGAGTTTAGCTTTCCATTTCTTGTTTCCCTGGCTCTTATCCTTTTATATTCAAACTTAGGACATAATCTAACAGCCTGACTTTCCAGTGGTGGTTAGCCGGAATCTGAACTGTAGGCCCCTTGGGGTGACACACTTCGGACGGACGTTTCACGGCGGATGAAAAGCAAAAGAATAATTTCACCTGGAAATTATGCAGTGGAAAGGTTTTGGCCTTAAGGACTCAAGAATACAAAGAGAAAACGGTCACATAACCTTTTGCACTGAAAGTGTGTCTATAACCCTAGGCTGAACAAATGATGAATGGGTGGCTGCTTACTTATACACTGTAAGTAGTTGTCTACAAAATGACTTTACATTTTTTGGTATATGGGCTTTTTCTAATAGTGTTTTGGATTGTATGTTCGTGGCGAGAGTGAGGTAAAACTGACATTCAAAGGATATATAAGAATAGTCGAGGGATCCCAAGAAATTCCATTAAACGGTGGACAGCACCCGAGGATAAGAAGCCAGCTGAATCGAGTCAAGCTCCCGTATTTATAGTAGCTATATCAGATTCCCTTGGGCTCAAATCAGGGAAGGGAGGATGTAATATAACAATTCTATCATGGGCAAAGCTGGTCATGAATGGTCACCCCCAAGTCATTGACTGGCGTGGCTACAAAACACTTTATCGAATCCGGCGGTGGTAGCCACCATTCCTGCTATATCCATGGCATCCCCTGGTTGTAAAACATGAAACGAGGTGAGTGCATTCTTGGAGTGATTGTTATCACAAACCAACTCCCTATTACCAGCATCATCGCTGTCATGTAAATAACTATGCTTCTTTGATGCACAATCAAACAATCAAAGCTGAATGTCTACTGAGTAACATGTCAGCTTGGTTACATCACATTGTCTCTTATCCTGGTGTTCTTGTATTCATTTGCTTTGCCTTGTAGCCGCTGTAGCATTCATCACACTGAGCTGTACATACCATCATCCTTGGTCAATGGCTGTATTCACTGGTTGTATTCACTGGCTGCATTCACCTCGACAAACTGCATATAAAAAGGACTTTCTGTTTCAGTTACTCGGTCATCCACCACCAATCCTTTCCCTGACATATTCCTTGATCCAGACTCACATCCTTTGGCAACAGGCAAATTACCTTCCCTGTAGTCAACATGTCTTGCAACACCGCCTGTGACTCTTGCACAGCTACTTGCCATGACGGCACCGGCGACATTGAGGACTACATGAAGGAGCTGGAGTCGCTGCAAAAGCGCATCAGCCATGTCAACGCTAAGATTGACGCATCTTCCAAAGGCAAAAGTCCATCAACTCCAGGTCAGACCAAGCAGCCGCGACTGCGTTCAGCACGCTGGTATAACCACGAAGACCAGGGCCAGAAGGCTCTGTACGTCGAGCGCCTTCTCAACATGGGTCTGACAGCCAAAGAGATCCAGTCGAAGCCCATCATCGGTATCGCCCAGACCGGCTCCGACCTGACACCATGCAACCGTCATCATGTTGAGCTGATCAAGCGTGTGAAAGATGGTATTCGTGACGCTGGTGGCCTCCCCATCGAATTCCCGGTCCACCCCATCCAAGAAAGCACCCGACGTCCCACCGCCATGCTAGACCGGAACCTTCTCTGCCTCTCGCTTGTCGAAATCCTACACGGTTACCCCTTCGATGCTGTGGTCCTCCTGACGGGCTGCGACAAGACCACTCCCGGTTTGCTCATGGCAGCTTGCACCGTCAACATCCCCGCCATCTGCCTCAACGTGGGCCCGATGCTGAACGGATGGATGGACGGCCAAAGAGTCGGCTCTGGCTCTGTTGTCTGGAAGGCCAGGGAGCTGCATGCCACTGGTCAGATTGACGGGGAGGAAGTCATCGAGATGGTCGCCCGAGGCACTCCGTCTCCGGGTCATTGCAACACCATGGGAACCGCATCCTCCATGAACGCCCTCGCAGAGGCCCTCGGCATGGCTCTGAGCGGCTCGGCTGCCATTCCCGCCGTGTACAGAGAGCGTCCCCAGATGGCGTATGCCACAGGCTTGCGCATCGTGGAGATGGTCCGTGAGAACCTGAGACCTTCCGACATCCTGACCCGCGAGGCTTTCGAGAACGCCATCGTCGTCAACACGGCCATTGGCGGCAGCAGCAACGCACCCATTCACCTCATTGCCATTGCCAAACATGTCGGAGTTGCCCTGGACATGTCGGATGTGGACAAGCACGGCTACGCAATCCCTTTGCTCCTGAACATGCAACCCGCCGGCGAGATGCTCGGCGAGGATTACTTTCGAGCCGGCGGCCTGCCCGCCATCATGGTCGAGCTCCTTGAAGGCAAGCTGCTCCCCCACCCGGACGTCCCGACCGTGGACGGCCACAGCGTTCGCGTCAACGTCGACGGCAAGAAGACACGGGATCGCCAGACCATCCGGCCCGCCAGCGACCCCCTCAAGGAGAACGCCGGCTTCCTCAACCTCACCGGCAACCTGTTCGAGTCCGCGACCATGAAGGCCTCGGTCATCTCGCCCGAGTTCCGCGCCGCGTTCCTCGAGGACGCCGCCGACCCCGAGGCCTTCGAGGGCCCCGTCGCCGTCTTCGACGGGCCCGAGGACTACCACGGCCGCCTCGAGCAGGCGCCCGTCGGGCCCCGCACCATCCTCGTGATGCGCGGCGTCGGGCCGCAGGGCTACCCGGGCGCGGCCGAGGTCGTCAACATGCACGCGCCGGCGCGCCTGCTCCGGGCCGGGCTCGCCTACGCCCTCCCCTGCCTCGGCGACGGCCGCCAGTCCGGCACCTCGGCCTCGCCCTCCATCCTCAACGCGAGCCCCGAGGCCGCCGCCGGCGGCAACCTGGCCCTGCTGCGCGACGGCGACGTCGTGCGCGTCGACCTGCGCCGCCGCCGCGTCGACGCGCTCGTCCCCGAGGAGGAGCTGCGCGCGCGCCGGGAGGCGCTCGTGGACTCGGACCAGGGCGGGTACGGCGTCGTGCCTTCGCAGACCCCTTGGCAGGAGCTGTACCGTCGCGAGGTCGGGCGCTTGGACGAGGGCGCGGTGCTCAAGTCGGCGACGAAGTTCCAGCGCATCGCCCAGAAGCATCCTGCTCCGCGAGAAAACCACTGATGGGGATGTTCTGCTCCATGGCAGCCTATCATGGCCAGGGTTCTAGGTCGGAGGATAGGACTCGACAAGACCATCTTGCGAATCACTGGGCTATGGAATGGCATGGCTAAGCACAGCTACGCACGATAGAGTCGCCGAGGTACCACCTACTAGCTTATAGACGGAGGCTTATAGACTGAGGAGCCCTAGACTGCAAATGAGCAACCCATTCTGGCGTAAGTGGTTACTCCTGAGTTAGTGCGATGTAAGACAGAACACAAATTGCACGACTTCCGTCCATTGTTGATTGGCCATGTAAGTAAGTGGTGAGAGTAGTGGTAAGTACTAACTAAGACGCGACTGCAGCAGGTGGGATGGTTACACACCGTGCCAAGATCTGGTGTGCATTATCGCCGACGAAGCCGCCACACGGGGTGCTCCGTTACATCCAAGATCGCCCCTTGAAGGTTGGTGAGGCACCATCGTAGCTTGAGAGAAAGACGGGTGATGGGTTCCCTCGTTATTTTTAGCCGGGCCATTCGTAAGGCGGGTTCTATCATGACAAATCCAGACACGTCGTATTGTACGATCATGGCCCCGCCGCAGGTGTGGTGGTCATGAGTAATCGCCAATTTGGAACCCGGTACGCAGCTCCTTCTTGAGCTTCCATTTCAGCTGCGCATATTTTGCATAGTGGTGATCAAGACTGTGGAAAGTCTTATGGAAGGTCGAATACGAGATGCAACCTGCCATTTCACGAGGTTCTCTGGGCCGACATCGTGGCAATGGCGTTGCTACATAGGGGCGCAATGGGATGAGGGATGAGTAAGGCTAATGGAGAGCAAAACAGCTGCTGGGGACTGGATGGGCGTGCTATATAAGGACCTGGTATCTCGGTGTTGATGGGAACCTTGGATGAAACGGCATCACAGCATCTCCAACGAAACAACATTACAACAGCTCAACAGCTAGCTACACCGTCAAGTCGACACCATGAAGACTGTCACTGCGCTCGCACTCGTCTCCGCCGTCTCCGGCGCGGCCATTGAGCAACGCCAGACTCCCACGCCGGAGTTTGATGTCAGCAACTTCTCGGCCAACTGCCAGCCGCACAGCGTGCTCTGCTTGTAAGCCAGCCCGTTTCTTCCCCCAGCGCGAACGACGGCAGGCGGAATGACTAACGCGACGGGCCTACCGCTCGCCGTCGCTTCAGCTTCAGCCTCAACGTGGCCACGACGACGACGCCGTACGCGACGGGCTGCAGCGCGACGGTGCAGGGGCCCGACTTCCTGCCCGAGGTGGGGCTCAAGGGGTGCGAGGACCCGCGGTTCAGCTGGGCGTTCGAGCCCCGCGACGGCGGCGCCCACGTCGTCACCATCAACTGGGAGTGGAAGGCGGGCTTCAACCAGACGGGGTCCCACCTCGTCCGGCCCGAAGACGTGGTCCTCGAGAACCAGGGCAGCGTCGCCAGCGAGCGCTACGTCGGCCCGCCGTCGTTTGTCATCAGCCCCCTGCTGTCGATTCCTTGAACGGCCTCGGGGGCAAGTGGTATGAGGGGTGGAAGGGGGACGGGGATTCCAGAGTAGATCAGGTTGAGAGAGGGGGGTTAATGGTGCCAATTGAGTTTTGGGTTGCGCCAACATTACCCCAAAGAGTGTCCTTGCATCAGTTGCTACATGTGTGGCTTGTGACTAAAAGCGCCTGACAGCGCGATTGCCGCCTCACCGACTTTAAGGCCGCGTGGGAAAGGGACGCCATGTCAAAAGAATGCGAGTACGACAGGCCCGCGTTAGATGATATGTCTGAAGCACGTGTGACTAAAACAAACAAGAAAACCTCGGCAGGTTTTGAAACCTTTGAAATCCGATGTTTTCAGTTGCACGGCATCATGATGGATGGATTGGACAGTCAGCGCAAACCTACCTATTCGTCCGACTAAAATGGGTTATGAGATGAAAGCCCTGCACCTTGTCCTCATTTCCAGAGAGCTCGACGATGTGACATGACAGAGCTTCATTCTCGGTTAGAGGTACTTGCTTACAGTTTAGGGGAAGGGGAATGGTCCCCTGTCGCTGATGAGCATCATTGTCAATCCCCCTCCTTTTTCTCTCCATCTTGTGCGTAGAGTGCATATGTAGTCTTCAAGAGCGGAAATTGCGCGACGGCCCAGCAACAGCTCGTTCCAGCATATCTGGGATAGAGATGTAGTAGTATCGGTATGTGTCTGGCTGGGAGTGGCTGTCTGTCTGTCTTCTTTCACCGCCTTTGAAACGAGAACATGCAAACACGATCTGCAGGTGTGTAAGTACTTACTTGGCCAATCAAGGAGCCAGAAAAGGTTGATTGCCGCTTCCAGCCCTCTGTCTCGTGCTATCCAGCCCTCTCTTTTTTTTTTCCCTCTCTCTCTTCGATTGTTTTCCTTTCTGTGCCGTAGCAGGTACAGTTGCTACCCTGGTTCGTGTCTGTGGGCCTGTGGGGTGGGCTGGACTTGGCACTTGGATTCCCATGCCATTCTCCACTTGGGCGATTCAATGATTTGCAGTGCACTGTTGCAGAAGGACAAGAAGAGACGGAGACGGAGACGAACAGGAGATTGTTGATTGATTAATCCCAAGTAAATGATTGACTGATTGACAAGCGGTCGGTCCCCTCTTCGTTCTCTCCTCGGATTGGCATTGTGCGAGTATTGGTATTAGGCATTGGGCTTGGGATTGGCATTGATGGGCTTTGGCATTCTGGCAGAATTCTGACCCCCTTGTTGACTGACTGACTGACTGACTGACCTGCTCTGCTTCATCACATACCGTACCTTACGTACCACCTTTTCCCAGACTCGACTCGTCCACCCAGCAGACGAACATCAATCACTTCGGCGCTGAGACAATTCTCCTCCTCCTACAGTACATACAACCCTTGTCCACCAAATCGCGATCCCATTCGACACGGGTGGCCTCCACACCTATCCTTGCCGGGGGAGCCCTCGTTTTTCTCTGGCTTGCTTTTGCGACATCGCCAACCACCATCACCACCCATTCCTGCTTGCTGGCTGGCGTTGTGTGCTGTGTGCTGTGTGCAGATGATATGATTTTGTCCACTCTCAATTAGTCAATCGCTATTACCTTGCGACTAGTCCAGACGACGGAAACATTCGTTACTGAGTATTTCTCCGCCGCTGCCACCCGCGACACCGCCACCGATCCGTCCTCGTCCTCGTCCTCGTCCCCTGCTCGATCCCGCCCCTCGACCTTCTCCGACCACCCTACGAGTGGCAGAGAAACACCATGGCCGACCTGACTGAGCCCGTTGTGGCCCAAGATGCGCCCTCCAAGCCCCAACACATCGAGACCCCCTCCGTGGTCGTCGAACAGCACATAGAGAAGCCCAAGCCCTCCCCGTCGCTGGGGGCTGCAAGACCACCAATGCAGTCGCGAAAGTCCGGTATGAACGGCCCACTCTACATGCAGACCGCCAACAATAAAGTTATCATCCGGAGAGTGAAGAGGAAAGGAGACGGTCCCATGAAGAACCTCGCCCGTTGGCTGCTGGATAACCAGACAGGTACGTTTTGACCGCGAGGGAGGGAAAGGCGAGCAGAGCTACCCCACCCCTCCTCTCGCCCCCCCTTTCTTTGATAGCTGTCCAGCCCAGCTACTTCAGCCTCGAGCATCATCGACACACATCTGGTGTCGTACAGCAGTGACTCGTCGCTTAAATCTCACCTCAACTCCTTCGCAACTAAGACATTGGGCTAACTGGAGCTGTCCTCGACAGGCTTCTCTTTCAACCTCATCGCCCTCCTATTCCTTACCCACTTCTGC
The DNA here is from genome assembly GCA_019976485.1 of Apiospora pterosperma. Classification (NCBI taxonomy): domain Eukaryota; kingdom Fungi; phylum Ascomycota; class Sordariomycetes; order Amphisphaeriales; family Apiosporaceae; genus Apiospora; species Apiospora pterosperma. The sequence continues at coordinate 6,679,082 of JAFBMP010000004.1, forward strand.
ATGCCCAAGGCCCGGTCTTTTACTTCCAAGTTCTTCACCGTGTCCCACTACAATGAGTCGACGGGCAGATATGCTGTCGGCGAGAATGACTTCTACTTTATTTCCTTCTGCATGGTTCTGTTCACTGGTCTCCGCGCCGGCGTCATGGAACACATTCTAGCACCCTTGGCCAAGCTGTGGGGGATATCCAAGAAGAAGGAAATCACCAGATTCTCCGAACAGGCTTGGCTGCTAGTCTACTACTTCGTTTTCTGGCCTTTGGGCTGGGTGAGTCCAAGCCTTCTTCCCCGCGTCTCTTGTCCAACTAGCAGCTAATGCTGCGACCAGTACATCTACTCTACCTCGCCCTACTACCTCAACATGCAGGAGCTGTTCACCAACTGGCCCATCAGGGAGCTGAGCGGCGTCTCCAAGGCCTACTTCCTGGCTCAGTGGGCGTTTTGGCTGCAGCAAGTCTTGGTTATCAACATTGAGGAGCGCCGAAAGGATCACTGGCAAATGCTGACCCACCACTTTGTCACCATCGCCCTGATCTCGTGCTCGTACTACTACCATCAGACTCGCGTGGGCAATCTCATCCTTGTTCTGATGGATCTGGTTGACATTTTCCTCCCGGTAAGCTATATGACCCCTTGTTGTACTACTGTTCCAAATCAATCGCTTTGCTGACAGCGACCAAAAGCTCGCCAAGTGCTTCAAGTATCTGGGGTTTACTACGACACCGGACGTCTTGTTTGGCGTCTTCATGGTCTCCTGGTTCTTGACGCGCCACGTCTTTTATCTCATGGCCTGCTGGAGTGTCTACAGCGACATCCCCATTCAAATTCCCATCCCCTGTTTCCAGGGCACCGACGACAATCTCACTGGGCCCTTCCCAGCACCGGACGGGTGGTCGCATCTGCTAGAGCCCTTCCGCAACCCTTCTGGCATTGTTTGCTTCACGGACAACATCCGGTGGGGTTTCTTGGGATGCCTGCTGTTCCTCCAGGCGCTCACCATCGCTTGGTTCATTACCATTGTTCAGGTCGCGATTCGTGTGCTCAAGGGCGGTGCCGCGGACGACGTTCGAAGCGACGGCGAAGGTGGCGAGGAGGAAGAGGAGGAGTACGAGTACGAGGAGGCCCAGCCCCTCGAGGAAGAAGTGGGCGTCGAGGCGATCGACCTCAAGAATTGGGAACGTAGGACGGGCGTAAAGCGAGCCTCGTCGTCTTCGGGCGTCAGCTTACCTGGGCACAGCGACCGGAAGGAGCTGCTCGGCCGCATTGGATGCGAGAAGCAGGTGGAATGAGGCACACTCTCCTTGGCTCCCGAAAGCCACCCGTTTTTTGATGGGACAGATCCAGCAGCTCGATGCGCCTCATCAGTTGGGGGATGTGGGGAGGGTTTCTGTCCCTCGGTGCCTCTATCTATAATAAACAGTTCATGGCTGCTTTGGGAGGTGGACCTCGAGGCTTCGAGGATTGAGCTTCTTGGCAAAAGAAAAGTTATGTGCGGCAATTTCCAAGCCCAGCCTCTCAGGCGACTGGGTACAACTGGGCATGAGCACCTGGCGTGCGGCGGCAGTAAAAAAAAAGGAACTGTGGGCCATTGGTCGGTGCAGTATATAGATTTCGGAATTCAGTATCATACCCCTTTTTGAGTCAACCTGGTCCATACTGGGCTCTCTCTCTTTCTCTCCTTGGCTCCTGACTCCAGGAGGCCCTTGATGTCCAGGCCACAACCCACTTCGGCGAGAACTTCTCCCATCAGCTGGATACAAACCACGTCTTGGGAAAGTATAAGCTCAGCATTTGTTCTAATGAGGGCGAGCCCTTCGAGAAGAATACCTCAAACCTGGGTTTGCGCAAACTCTCTCGCCGCATGACATTCATTAATAGCTCGCAGGAACCTAATATAAGCCTTTCTCCGCGCGGTTTTCTCGAAAGAAAAATAGTGTAGACTCAAGGTCCAGCTCGAAAACGAGCAGTATTTATTCACCTGCCCAACCGTTGACATCAATAGTGCCTTTTCTCTTTCTTTTCCCCAAATTGCAGCGTCAGTCCTCTGTGAGTGTGACTACCTGTTCCTGCACTGGATCCGGTTCCGCCATCTAAACCCCCAGGTTACTCGTCTCATCATGGAAGGATTATCAGGAGCCCAGTCGCGACTCGGGCGGCTCGTCATGTCTGTCGTGTTTGGCAGTGACGCTGCGGCCGACAACGCGGTCACGCGCACGCTGGCCAAGAAACTCGCGGTGGCCCAGCGCAAGCTTCACGTCTACCAACAGGAGTACCTGGCCCAACACCGGCTCATCAGCTCTCTCCTCGTGCACCTGGCCGAGAACGACGTCCACGTGACGGGTCTCCGGCTCGACTCGCCGGTCAAGGCCTGCCCCCACAAGTACAAGGCCTTGGCGCTCGTCTGCAACTACGCGGCCGAGCGGCAGCGGCAGGCTCTCAGCGCGCTCGCCGAGGCCTGCGGCGACAACGGCATCGAAGTCCATGAGCGCCGCGAGATCGACTTCTCACGCCCCGTCTTCCGTATCGATGATGGTGAGGACGGCAGTGACGCTGAAAGCGAGCATGACAGCGATGAGGAAGATGGCGAAGACAGTGAGAGCGAAGAAGAAGATGGCGAAAGCGAGAGCGGAGACGACGAGGACGAATATGAGGTCGACGATAACGGCAAGTTCGAATACAAGACCGTCTTTGAGCTCAGTATGCCCGCCCACGAGGAGCGCATCGAGAAGCAGGAAAATGAGCTCAGCTCCCTATCTGATGAGCTTAGCGAATGGATGGACATGTACCAGCAGTTGAGTGACGACAATGCGGAGCTTTATGAGGACATGAAGGAGCTGCGAGAGGAAAAGAGCCATATAATGGACACGAAGAATGACCTCGAAGAGTCCGTTAAACAACTGCGACAAGAGAATGACGAGCTCCGAGAAAAGAATGACGAGCTCCGGGAAACGAATGACGAGCTCCAGGAAAAGAATGACGAGCTCCAGGAAGAGAATGAGCGATCGCTCGAGGCCCGAGAGCAGTTGACGCTGGAGAAGAACGAACTCCATCAGACCATAGAGGAGCTCCGGCAGAGGAATGACACTCTCGCACAAGAAGTGCAGTCCGTGAGAGAAGCGAGGGCCCGCGAGAGCGATTGGGCCGCGTCCCAGAACCGGGCCTTCCACGCGCATTATTACAACCTCAGCATACATACGCAGGCCCGAGCCGCCCACGCGCGCGAGGCCAACCTGCGCACCGAGCATGCCTTCGCCGTTGTGCGCCAGCGCCTCGAGAGCGCCGAGGCCGACAAGGCGTTGCTGGCCAAGTCGGGGCGCGAGGGCGCCGCCGAGCTCGCCCAAGCCCGCCAGCACATCGAGGCGCTGACCCGCAGCGCCGCCGCAGCCCAGGAGCAGACGGCGGGGCTGCGGGCCCAGCTCGAGGAGACCACGGCCGAGCTCGAGGCCGAGCTCGAGGCCGGGCAGCCCGTCGTCGACACGCTGAAGCAGCACCTCGCGCGCGCGCAGCGCGAGGTCGAGAAGGGCCACGAGGCGGCCGAGGGCCTGCGGGCGCGCGCCGAGCACGACGTCGCGCTCTTCTCGTGGGCGGCCTTGGAGCTCCGCGACGCGCACGGCGAGGCGGCGCGCGAGAGCGCGCGCCTGGTCGCGGCGCTCGAGGGGCGCGTCGACGCGCTCCTGGCCGAGCTCGAGGCCGCGCACCAGGCGCAGTGGCGGGCGCGGGACCGCGAGACGGCGGAGACGCGGCTCGCGCGGGGCGGCAGCGCGTACTGGGCCGAGGGCGCGGCGGCCCTCGCGCGGTTCGCGGCGCACCGGGCGCGTCTCGAGCGCGGCGGCGGCGGCAGGCCGCACCTCTACCCGACCCGGAGCCCCGTCTTCCAGGGGGCCATGGAGAGGCTGTGCGCGTTCGGGCGGTCGGTCGAGGCGGAATACCGCGACATGATCTCCAACCGGCAATTCTACGCGGGCCGCGGCCACGAAGACGTGGGCGTTGTCGATTACTACCGGGACGAGATGGAGGACAGCTTGTCCGACCTGGTGGACGCGTACGGCAACATCCTCCCAGGATCCCCGGTGCCTCCCGCTGCTGTCACCAGCGAAGAAGACGGCACCTGCTACGAGCTGGTTGACCACTATGATGGCTACCCTGGCGCGGGATACCTGGATGACATGCCGCCGCATATCCCCCATGCGTCTATTGGCACCGCCAGTTTCTGGTTCGGCTCGCTGCCTCGCACCGCCGCCGCCATTTCCGAGCGCATGAATCTGCCTCCACATGCGAAAATGCTGCCCGTAATATGGAGAGGAGATATCGAGCCCACCGCCGAGCCCAATTTCTTGCCTCCCGCCAGTCCTTGGACCTCGGCAGACGTGGATGCCCAAGATAGCGGCATCCCCTTCCACGAGGGTAGGAGGGCAGATGTGTATTATTACCTGGTCGACGAATCACAGCCGCCGGCAGCGCTGGAGGGGCAATGGCACCCCGAGACGCCGGCGACACCTGCCGCCGAGTCGCCGCCCGCTCAGGCGGAGGATGGGACGGATGAGGAGGCCGACCTCGTCAGCAACCCGGAAGCCGACGTGTGCTCCCTCTCTGACGAGAATGAGTCCTTCTCGCTACCGTCCCGCCCCGGCACGCCGTATCCGCGCGAGGTTTGAAACCCCTGATTCTGTGTAGCCAACGGGGAGGGAAGGGTGTCTTTTCTGCTGATATCTATGTGGTTTTGGGATGATGTCTATCCTTCCAGTGCCATTATGCCCTAGCTCAAGACGGTGAGTTAGTCCATAGAGGTGTTCACTGGGCGGATTCAGGCTATGGCGCATGGCGTCTCTGTGATGACTACCTAATGACAATTCCTAGGTATTACTTTAGTTTCATATTTCCTCTCAATTTACTTTATTCTACACCATACTGTTATATGCAACCACTCCCTTGGAGTATTACTAAACTATAGCGTGCCCGGCCATCAGGTATAGTAGAGTCTGAGTGCCCGAGCTTCGAGTCGTGTCCTACCCCTGCACCGGTCGACTAGATAGACTTATGGCATCGGAGGGATGCCTATCACATACAATATCCTATAAGGGCCGAATCTCTCACCAATCAGACGATGGACTCGCCCTCCGTCCTTGATTACTTAGTTACAGGCTTGGTGGTGTAGTTGGTTATCACGTCAGTCTAACACACTGAAGGTCCTGGGATCGAGCCCCAGCCGAGTCATGACTTGTCTCTCTTATCTTTTGCCGCTTTCGGCAGCTGAAAGACGTGTGATAGCATCCATGTTCGGTTCATAAGCGAAGGTCGCCTGCTCCATGTACATGGAAAGGTAAACAAAAGGGATCCCATGGATCTGCAGGCGATGGGTTGCTGGCTGAATCGCGTGTTGGCGCTGCGGGACCGATAGTTGTAATTACTTGACCGATTCAATACCCACCCTGGGCGGTGCTCATGACAAACAACAATCATATCCCGTCCCGTGACTAGGCTATATAACTGCTGCGGTGCCCCTGCTATCCCAGCCGGTCGTGCTCATTTGAGTTTGAACCTTGATTTCCTACCTAGACAACAAACATCCAGACCAACCAGCAACCCCAGGTTTCCGAACATGGCCTCGCTTCCCCCAGGAGAATGCTGCGCACGCGCCGTTTTGCATGAGTAAGTCATCCACCCACCTGAGGTGCCTACTTCTTTGGTATTGGCTGACACGCACCCCCCAATCCTCCAGAGGCACCCCGACCGGCCAGGCCGTCAAAGTCGGGGCCTACGATGGCTACCTCGCCGTCCCCGCCGCCGCCAAGGCCCGCAAAGACACGGCCATCCTCTACCTGCCCGACATCTTCAGCCTGTCGCAGAACGCCAAGCTGATCGCGGACCAGTACGCCGCCGCCGGCTACCTGACCCTCATCGTCGACGTCATGAACGGCGACGCCCTCGGCCTCGACTTCAACCCCGCCGGCTTCGACTTCCCCAAGTACCTCGCGGGCGGCTCGACCGGCGACAACCCCCACACCCCCGAGGCCGTCGACGCCATCGTCAAGGCCGGCATCAAGTACCTGACCGAGGAGAAGGGGGTCAAGAAGCTGGGCTCGGCCGGCTACTGCTTCGGCGCCAAGGTACGTTCCGTCTGCCCCCCCCCATCATCATCGCCCCCACTCCCCGCTTTGAGCCCCTCCCCCCCTCTCATGTACAAAATGAGCGACTTTTTGTTCTTCTTTTTCTGACGAGGAGGGCATGTGCGCACCCATCTTGCAGTACGTCGCGCGCCACTTCCCCGCCATCCAGGTCGGTTACATGGCGCACCCGTCGTGGGTCGACGAGGAGGAGCTCGCGGGCTTCAAGGCGCCGCTGTCCATCGCGGCGGCCCACGACGACTTCATCTTCACGACGGAGCTGCGCCACAAGTCCGAGGCCATCCTCGCGGCCGGCGGCCAGCCCTGGCAGATCAACCTCTACACGGGCGTCCAGCACGGCTTCGCCACGCGCTGCGACCTGAGCAGCAAGGCCCAGAAGTGGGCCAAGGAGCAGGCATTCTTCCAGGCCGTGGCCTGGTTCGATGCCTGGCTGGTTTGAGTCATCATCTGCGTGGCGGTACTATTTACCTTGGGGACGCCTGGGGTCTTCTTGTTGTTTCTTGCTACTGGCTGCTGGCCTGGATTCATGGCCGATCCATCTCCTCAAGTAGTAATCGATGTCCTGTTTTATGTATCTGTACAACTTCCGGCCTGTGCGTCGTCACCAACACATGTCTTCTCTCAGGTTGTTGACTCGTGTATGTGTGTGTGTGTGTTGAATGTACAATGATTATCCACCCCCGCTACCACTCCCCCTCCCCCCCCTTTCATGAATCACGCACATCATCGACAAATCTAGATAATGAACACTAGTCTTGCAAGCCCCCCCCTTGTCTTAATTTGTTTTACTTTTCCCCAAGTTTGCTTGCGTCTGCGGTCATGACGACTTTTCCCAAGGTTGCTTGCGCCAGGCTTCCTCATCACGACGCTTTTGCTCTTCTGGGCAGACCGTGACCGTCGTCGTGACTGTCTGCTCCACCATGACCACCGCAGTGTCGTGGGGCCGATCGCCGGATTTCCCCTTTTTGGACCCGGACACGTTGCCCAGGAAAGTCTGCTTGGCGTCTTTGGCGCCGGGGGAGCCGGGGGAGCCGGGGGTGGCGCCGGATGTGACGCTGGCCTCGTTGGGGGAATTGATCATCTCCTCCTGGCTCTCGGACCGGCCGACCTGGGTGATGCCCAGCTGCGTCAGGCTGTAGGGGTCCTTGGGCCGCTTGATCCGGTGCATCGACTGCGCCCCGAACGTGAGCTCGTGGCTCTCGCCCGTGCCGCCCGTCTTGGCCTTGAGCGACTCGTCGTTGCTGCCCTCGCGGCTCCCGTACGCCATGGTCCAGAACTTGCGCCCGAACAGGGGGTACACCATCGGCGCCTGCGTCACCACCACCGCGATGAAGTCCTCGCGGATCGACCACAGCGCGCCCGCGCCTTCTTGGTCGAGCTGTCACGGGGGCCGGGCCATTAGCGAACCTGGTACCGGGTTTTTCCCCCTGGAGACGGGAGGGGGGGGAGAGAACTTACGACGAAGATGGAGATGATGCGGAGAATGGCTGCAACCATGGTGAAGGCTCCGAGACTAAATAGGAAGACCAGGCCGATTTTGCGCACTAGGTTTGTGCGCATCTTGGCCAAAACCTGATGTAACGGATGTCAGTTTAGCGCTGTAGAACGAACGAAGGCCCCGAAGCCGGAAAGGGGGAATAACACGCACCGGAATGGGCAGGCTCAAGATACACAAGTCGGTCACGAGGTTGAGGCCCATGATGGTGATGAAAGTCCAAGGGTTCTGCGGCACACAAAGGGCTAGGCACTGCTGTTAGCTGGGGGCCACGAGCGAGATCGACGAGAGTTGCGATAGTACGAACGTCCTGGGTGCGGCAAGATCTGCCAGTGCTTGGAGACGGGCACGCAGGTGGTGTAGATGATCAGGATGCCGGCTATGCCCGTCGCTCCGATGGCCGCCATGAGCGGAAGGATCAGCTTCTCGGCCCAGAGGCCGCGCACGAGACGGCGGTAGAAGAAGACCATGCACAGCTTGAGCGTCCAGATTGTGCTCAGGTACAACGTCTCGCCCAGCAGAAACATCTTGGAGCCGTACTCGTACGCGGCGTAGCCGGACTGGGGCAGGTTGATGCGGTCCTCCATCGTGAGTTGCGACGTCTGCTTGCCTCCGGCATCGACGATATAGGCATGGCCGACGGCCGAAACGGATGTGTAGCACGCCTAGCAGACTTGAGTGTAAGCCTCTTCCTCATGGATGGGGGAAAGTATTGATTCAGCTCACCCACGCGAAAACAACTAGAAGGTCGTCGGGTTGAAGACCTCGAAAGCCCGCTAGCTTGATGCGCACGAACAGGCGGGAGGCTATGAGGCAGCTGCCGACGGAGTAGAGGGTCCAGATCTCGGTGATGGCGGCCTTGATGGCGGCCTGCATGGCTGCCGCGGCCACTGCTGCCGCATCCATGATGGTGTCTCAGTTGCCGTCGTCTGTCTCAGCGGCGGTAGTCGAGTGATACGAAGGTCTGATAGCCGTGAATATGCCAGGGAGCGCTGACGGAAGAGGGACGGAAACGAAGACGGGTACCATAGTTAAAGTACTTGCCGGGGCAAAGCCGAGGGGGAGGGCGGCAGATGCATAGTCTTGTTTCCCGGAGCATGCAACGCTCTTTTAAGACTTACTACGTCGACCCACAGGCAAGGGTAGGATGCGGTTTCAGAGGGGACGTTTTAATGGCGCCGAATCGTTAGCTAAGCTTCTATAGACACCTAGGCAGCCCGGCCGGTAGAGAGCCGCATGATGCTATACTCATTGATTATGACCTATCATAAGACAATGCTATAGGAGTTGCGTTCTCTACGGGTCTTACTTAGACATGCTGTATATAGCCCTATACTATGCGCCAGGTATTCTTCCAAGGGCGGCGGACAGATGGACATGTTGTTAGAGAAGAAACATGCAGCCTCTCTCTCCTGTCGGTTGCCTTAATTACTAATAACGATAAGCTGCGAACTGGTGGGTTCGACAAGTGCCTAGCCGAGCAGGTTTCCGGTAAGCCGGCCAGACTGGGCTACACTACGTATTTGTCTGTGCAGCAGATAAGGGCTCTCTCTCTCCCTCTCCCTGCAAACCTTAGCATCCACCGGTCTCAATAGGGATGAGTCCCGCTGAGGCCATCGTGGTGCGGTGCGGTGACCAATTTGCCAAGGTGGATGCTGCATGACTCGGTGCAAAGGTCACGCAATGCCTGGGCCGACATGGGGTGCTGGTACCGCAGGACGGCTTTTGTCTATGTTGTTGATCTCCAGATTCGTGTGCAGGGCCACTTAGCTCTCTATCGACGAAGCACGTTCCCAAAGGCCCTCCAACAAGGTTAAGATGGTCCCAAGATGAGACAATACTACGTGCATAGATCACCGAGGCCTAGGCACGCTGAACAGCTGCAAACAGGCAGGATCAGCGCGTAAGCAGGCATTAGCCAGGCCCGCATCCCCGAGGAACGGTGTTGCGTAGCGGCCGCTGACGATGCGCACCGCGGCAAATGCCGTCCCCGCGCGCCGCCACGACGGGCGCCCTAGCCAGGACAGCCCAGGGGTGGCCGGGGATCTACGTAGGACTAATATTAGTTTTGACAGGACCACCGTTGATAGTCTGGGACTGCGTGCTGGGACGAGGGCTCGAGGCGAGAGAGGGGAGAGAGGGGCGATCCAGGAGCTTTTCTACGAGTACGAGTATCACATGCGGCACCAATGAGTAGATGCACGTGGCATGATTGGTTTTATTAACATCGACCGTACTTTGTTTCTTCTCGGCACAGCAGTGCCAGCGCCGACCACCCAAGCTCGGTTACTGGTTTCCCTCCTGCTCAGAAACACTCAGAAACACTGTCCGATGCTGACCTAAGCACTTTCCAGTTTAGCGGGACGGTGGGTTTTAGACTCCTGAAATTTTCATGTACTTTCAACCATCCATCATCCGACCATTCTCCACTTCTGGTGTCACTCAAGTAAGCATGCTTATCCCAGTCACGATTTTCGGGCTTTATTCATTGGGTCTCTACATATTCTCCATTTACTGCTCATTCATTCAAGGTCCGTTGGCCCAATGGTAAGGCGTCTGACTACGATCACCTGTACTGTTGGTTAATCAGGAGATTCTGGGTTCGAGCCCCAGGCGGACCTGTCTCAAAAACATCCTGTTATTCAAGGATGATATCGTCTTTTTGCCTTTTTCTGTTTCTTCATGTTCACTCACCTGTATCTCCCATTCTAAACATCGCAATCACCGAACGGCCGCTGGTATCGCCAAGACTACATTGCCTATTATATTACATTTATATAGACATGTATTCAATTAGCTCATTTATTAGTTTCCTTGCTGGCGAGGTGGTAGACGGCTGTATAGATTGCTACTAAGCATGATAGCCAGTCTGCTATAGAAGCAACTTGGTCTTGTGGCGGTTTGCTCACTTGGGATCACTTGAGAGCTACCGAGACTGCAGCAGCTGATGCAAACATGGCCTTGTCCTAGTAAGTGGCTTGTGGACTTGGGTGGTCTGCGTATAGGTGTTTCGATATCAGCAGCCTCGAAACGGCGAGCCTTATGTCACATAGTGACAGCCCCCCATTATAACAAGCAGTGATTCAGGAGAAAACAGGAGACAAGAGAAGATATTCAAAGTAAAAGTAAAAAGAAATACATTAGGCTTAGGTGCCTTTTAAACTCAAACATTATTCACTTCTCTTTCTCCCATGAGGTGGTAAAAGCCTGGTAATAGCATTCCGGGAACCAAACCAGAAGAAAACCAAGGCATGATAGAAAATTGAAAAATGGTCCCTTCCTTTCCCCAGTCAATGTTGGTAGTGACTCAGGCCTGCATACAAAAGGCTGCTGCTCTCTTTCTCGACGTATGTGTCTTGTCGTAGAGACCATTCTCCAGCTGACATAATCTTACGGCAGTGGGAGGAGCTTGGCCCAGGTGAGTTATGCAATCCTCTCTTCTTTCGTTCGAGCACTTGAGGATTGTCAGACCAGTACTGCTCTCGCCAAGCTGTGCCTCAGCTTAGGTCCGTGTGGGCGAGGTAGGTTATACATAAGAAACCGAACAATGACTGAAGGCTCACTTGCTCTTCACGTTCGCTAACGCCATACCGAAAGGAGTACCGTGGAGATTGCTGGCTTTTCGAGGCCACAGACGAGGAGGCACTTTGAATATAATAAAAGACCAAAGGTACGGCCGAACTGGGGCAGTCTCATAAGTGTTTATAATCCATTCAGCTTTGTCTTTTGCGACGAAACTTGCTCCCTTTCTTTCGAAGCTTCATACCTGATCCTGGTTTGCTGTTGGCTCCAGGATATCGATTTGCCTTGTTCGCAGCAAAGGACAAACTTGCTGCTTGTTCATGACTTTTCATTGGATATTTCCCCCAGGTTGTAGGCTTCATCCCTGCCTTTTCGCTGATATTCAGAAAAACTCGTCAGATGCTCGAGACCACAGCCGTGGCAAAGACTTCTGGTTTGCTCCATACCCAAGGAACAAGTACAGTCCTCTCCCCTTTCCCCTTTGAACCTTCTTTGCCAGTTGACCTGGTAGAACCAACACTCGAAAGGCCGTCGAATTTCAGAGGCCAAGTCCCCTGTGCTCGTCGCTTGAGCATCACATCAAGATTGAAGCTACTGGACCCAGCTGGAGTTCTCGAACCAACTTGGAAATACACCTGGTCTACAACTGCATTCACTCTTTTCCTTGTGCTATCATTTTATCTTCCCATCATCCTCTAAAAGCCGCCACAGGCACAAATGACTGCTTATTCCTTGCATTGCCTGCCCCATTGAAACAAGTCATGGACTGGCTGGAAGCGTTCAAAGTACAGCAGGCCCCGTCGACACCGCCTAAGGAATTGTACATCGATAATGTTGTCTGGCACTTTACCATTTCTGACAACCTGAACCTTCGACCTGAGCTCTTGCAGAAACTGGAAAACCCACTGGCAAGTCTGAACAACAATACCGAGACAGAAGGGCCCCCCTTTATGGCTGGGGCCCTCATAAATTCCCAGTGTCCAAGTGTTTTGTAGAAGCTCGTGTCCCCCGCCGATGGGTCCATACACTTCTCAGACCTACAAGTATCCAAAACACGACTTCCGAAGGCCCTGAACCTCCTCCATCACAGCCAAACGACGACATGCATCCATACTCCAGACCAAATGGCCGAGACAGATACAACGCCCAATATTCCGCAACGGAGTCTTCTGCATCCTCCGCATCGGGGCCGCTTCTGTTAACTCCAGGAGCAAGCTCCACGCTTTCCTTCACGAACCAACCACAGTTTAATGTGACCGGACCTTGGCAGCTGTCACTATACGAGCCGCCGGAGCCGCCTAGATATACACAGCAGCAGCAGCAGCAGCAGCAGCAGTATCAGCAGCAGTATCAGCAGCAGCAGCAGCAGCAATATCAGCAGCAGCAATATCAGCACCAGCACCAGCACCAGCAAAATGTGCCGCGGCAGAATTTTAAGCAACATGGGCGCCAACAGCAGCAGGGATATAGCCAAAGGCATGCCGTCACATCGAGTAACTACAAGGGCAATCCAAACCTCCGTGGCAACCAGTCGGCCGACATCCCGGAAGAAGAGAGCTGTTCGGTCTGGATCGAGGAACTGCCCCCCGACTGCACAGTGAACATGCTGCTGTCGAAAATCACGAATTGCGACAAGGTGTGGGCCACGGTCATCAACGACCCGGAGCCGAGAAAAAAATCCTGACGAGGGCCGCGAAAGTCGTGTTCTGGAGCCGGAGGGGTCTCGAAAGATTCCTGCAACTCAAGAGCGAGGGCTGCTTCACCCTCGGCAACTATTCGCCCACAGTCTGCATGAACCGCACCCGCTCGGAGCCAGCGAAGCCCGGGCCCGAGTCTCGCGTGCTCCACATCAAGGGGCACAGAGACATCATCAACCCGGACTACCTGAGCGAGGTTTTCAGGGCTTTCGAGTACCAGACCGACAGCATCTCGGTGCTCAGCGAAGCGCAGGGGGCGGGCTGGCGGACGCTCGAGTGGCGCTTCAGCAGTTACCGGCACCAGGCCCAGAATGCGTATCGGATCATCAACGAGAACATCGACCAGTGCAGGACGATGGGCCACATGGAGAAACTCGACGAGATGCTAGAGAAGCGTCGAGAAATGGCGCAGAAGATCGAGACAGAGCAAGCAGGCCTCGTGCAGACGGAGCAGGGCCGGCTTGTCCTCGGAGCACTCATGAGAGAATTGGCGAGCATCGACGAAAAGATCACGGAGTGGCTACAGGCAATTACATTTGTTTTAATGTGGTCACAAGTCAGCGTGACATTCGGGGCCGATCCATGCGCGCCTGAAGAGCCCATCCCACGGCTTACGACTTGATGGCTTGGACGAACTTGGGAGGATTGAGGAAAGTTGATGATTGACACAAAGCAATGGCAGAGGTACTTACTTCTTATTTTACGAATTGAATTGAATCGAATTGGACCCAACGGTCTGTAGCGTTGTTTATTATTCTTAACTGGACGACTGGTAAGTAGGTGCATAAGTAAGTACATAAGTATGCATATGTACTTATTACTTAAGCTGGGCTGCTTATCTTATCGTTAGTACAGTTAGTTACATACTTACCTAAGTAAGTACCTAGGTAAGTAACCAAGTACCTTACAGGGCCAGCAGGCAACGTGAGCTTTCGTCGCCTTGTGCAGCTTCCAGCCCGTCATAACCCAATCCAGTCCAGTCCCGTCCATCCACTTCCACTCCCCAGAACATCCCGCTTCCGTCTCAGCGCAAACCACTTGATTGACCTGCTCATCTTTTTCCATCTGTCGACTGCGAGTCTCTCTTTCGACTTCTTTTCCCACCGAAAGCCTCGGCCCTTGATCGCACTCAGGCAACATGGCCGACGCAGCCTTCAAGCCCGAGAAGGACTTCAGCAAGGAGGCTGACAAACAGATCAGCGAGGCTGAGAAGCTGGCCAAGGTAGCAGCCGCCTGCGAATAAGCCTTACCGCGCAAGCACCTCGCTAACCACCTTGAATCACGTAGAACGATGTCAGCTCCGCCATTGAGAAGCTCACAGTATTCGAGAAGCAGACCCGACAGGTTCGTCCCCGCCCTCTTCGCCGCGGCCTCGGACCTGCCTTTTACTAACTCTTCTCCCGCAGGCATCAGATCTTGCCTCGACGTCACGAGTCTTGATCACAATATGCACCATCTGCAAGGAAGCCGGCAACTGGAGTCTACTCAATGACCAGGTCCTTGTGCTCTCCAAGAAACATGGCCAGCTCAAGCAAGCCATCACCCGCATGGTGCAGACCGTCATGGACTTCCTCGACTCGACACCGAACCTGGAGACGAAGCTGTCCGTCATCGAGACCCTGCGCACCGTCACCGAGGGCAAGATCTTCGTCGAGGTCGAGCGAGCTCGCGTGACCAAGATTCTGTCCGACATCAAGAAGCAACAGGGCGACCTCAAGGCCGCCATGGACATCCTGTGCGAGCTGCAGGTCGAGACGTTCGGCTCCATGGAGAGGCGGGAGAAGACCGAGTTCATCCTGGCGCAGGTGGCCCTGTGCATCGAGAACAACGACTGGACACAGGCCTCCATTCTGGGCCGCAAGATCAGCACCCGCTACCTGTCGCGCAAACCCAAGAAGACGCCCGAGCAGCTAGAAAAGGAGAAGAAAGACCGCGAGGAGAAGATCAAGCGTGGCGAGGATGTACCCGAGGTGAAGGAGGACGACACGACCGATCTCAAGCTCGCCTACTACGAGCAACAGATCATTCTCGCCAAGCACGACGACAAGTATCTGGACGTCTGCAAACACTACAGACAGGTCTTGGACACAGAGGCGGTCGAGAACGACCCGTCCAAGCTCCAACCTGTAAGCCCCCGAACTGGCGGGTATTTCTATGTTTATCTACCCACGGCTAACCGTCTCACGCAGGTCCTGCAACGCATCATCTACTTTGTTATCCTGGCCCCCCACGACAACGAGCAACACGACCTGTTGCAGCGCGTCTTCCGCGATGCCCGAAACACACAAGTCCCCACCGACGCCCAACTTCTCAAGCTGTTCACCGTCCCCGAGCTGATGCGATGGCCCGAGGTGGCCAAGATGTTTGGCCCCCACCTGTGCTCTACCGACGTGTTCGACAACAAGCCCAACGCATCCGGCGACGACAAGGCACACCAAAGATGGCAGGACCTGCGCAAGCGTGTCATTGAGCACAACGTCCGGGTCGTGGCCAAGTACTACACGCGTATCGGCATGGAGCGGTTGACGCAGCTGTTGGATCTGACGGTGGAGGAGACGGAAAAGTACATTTCGGAGCTGGTCTGCTCCAAGACGGTGTACGCCCGCATCGACCGGCCCGCCCAGATTGTCGACTTTGCCAAGCCGAGAGACGTGGACGATGTCCTCAACGAGTGGAGTCACAACATGAAGAGCCTACTCGGCCTGCTCGAGCGGGTCGACCATTTGATCACCAAGGAGGAGATGATGGCCAGGATTCAACCTGGCGCACAAGGCGGCAAGGGAGGCAAAGAGAAGAAGGGCAAGAAGTCCAAGGCTTGAGGGAAGCAAAGCTCGAAGCAGCTATGACCTGACGCGGGGAGAGAATTGCTTCGAGGCGTTCCGGGGAGTTCGGACACGGTTCGTTGCCATGTGACTTGACGCCCCCCCAAAATGATACAGGTTCGCATTCCAGTATGAAGCGAAGTGTACAATAAGACTACCTAGATAGGGGCTGGGTTTGCTGTGTAGAAATTACATTGCATTTGCTCTCTCACTCATCTTTATGATCCGATCCATCTTGGCCCTACCTTGAGCCAGCCAATCCACGTGTAGATCTAGTTGGGATTTGCCATGTCCGCATCACTGTGTTGGGCTTTGCGGTTTGCAGATTAGTTGGTGAGCCGTTCGGTGTGGAGAGATTCTTTGCGGCCCTTCGCGGCCCTTCGGAGAAAAAAGGCGCTTACCAAAGCAAATCGACGGCGATGAGCCATACGGCGAACCCGTAAGTAAACCATGGACACACTTTGTTGGATCGGCCCGACAACATCCAAACTCCCAAGAAAAGCCTACGGATTCTGATGCATTTGCTATTCCGAGCTTCTACACCGAGTATAGGCTTTCTTCGTCCTCTTCCATCTTTCCGCCTTTCTATAAGCAGACCATTCAGTAGCGTCATGTCAGCCGCTGCCCAGCCGAGCGCATCGCAGCCGGCCAAGAACATGGACAAACCCGCTGCCAAAGCTGGCAATGCCAAGAGAGAGTTGAAGATTCTCATGCTTCATGGTATGTTTACCTCTTAATAAGGGATGTGTGCAGCATCCAATGTACTGACAGAAACGACCTAGGCTACACCCAGTCGGGCCCCCTCTTCAAGTCCAAGACGGGTGCCCTGAACAAGCTGCTGAACAAGACGCTCAGCCCGCCCCCCCTACAACTACACCGTCTCGCTCGTGTACCCGACGGCCCCGCACAACCTGCGGCCGTCGGACATCCCCGGCTACCAGCCCGCCACGGAAGGCGACGAGGCCGACGACGGCGCGCCGTCGGACCACTGGGGCTGGTTCCGCCGCGACGACGCCACGGGGACGTACCGCGGCTTCGACGAGGGCATGCGGCGCATCGCCGAGGCGGTGGGCGCGGCGGGCGGCGTCGACGGCGTCCTCGGCTTCAGCCAGGGCGGGGCCCAGGCGGCGCTGGTGGCGGCGGCGCTCGAGCCCCGGCGCGCGCTCCCCGACAGCAGCGACAGCAGCTGGGCGCGCGCCCTGCGCGACGCCAACGCCGGCCGCGCCCTGCGCTTCTGCGTCGTCTACTCGGGCTTCGCGGCGCGCGACGCGGCGCTGCAGTGGCTCTACGCCGGCGGGCTCGCGACGCCGAGCCTGCACTTCATCGGCGGGCTCGACACGGTGGTGGACGAGGGCCGGAGCCGGGCGCTGGTCGAGGCGTGCGGGCCCGAGGGGGACGAGGAGGAGGACGAGGGCGCGGGCCAGCGCGGCAGGGCGAGGGTCGCGGTGCATCCCGGCGGTCACTACGTGCCGGTCAGCAGGGAGTGGACGATGCCCGTGGTGGGGTTCTTGCGGGAGGTGCTGGCCAAGGAGCCGCCCGAGGAGGGGAATTCAAAGGAGGCGCTGTGAGGGGACAGGAGGCTGGCGTTGTTTTATAGACGGCGAGGTGCACTAAGATGCATGCCAAGTATAGAGTTTTTAGATGAATCTCTTGTTTCCTATTCCCCCCAGGGGGCATACACACAGCATCATATCCATATAGAGAAATCCATAACTAGCACTATAGACCAAACGTTTTGCAGACCACAAATAGGTCCTCCATTCTCCATGCACTTTCCTGCGGGTAGTCCAGTAGACCATGCTGAATATCCCATAATGACCCCATCGTGTGTCATATGAAAGGCAAGCAGGATACACACACATACATCTTGCAGAGAAGATGGCCTCTGCAGCCTCTAGCTCGGGTCAGATTGCAGCCGACATTGAGAAATCAAGTGTTCAAGTGGAACATGATGAGTGCAGTGGTAAGACACATAGGGGATAGATTGATAGAATAGCCAGACGACCCTCCCTGGGTATGTGATCATGGCCTTCATCAGAAGTCCCAAGGTAACTGCGACTGCTTGAATTCAATATGTCGAGAGCCGCAAGTCTATGATACAAAGAACCACGTCTCGCCGCCCTCGCATGCTGGGCTTCCGGAAAGCGCGGATCTGCCGAGTTGTCTATAATGCATCATGAGCCATCCTGGCACGTCCACCTGCGCATCGAGCTCCCCTCTCTGCCGGCCTCGCTGTTCCTCAATCCCAGCATTTAGTGGCCGCCGGACTTGGCGTTGGGGTTGCGGGCGTCGTTCTTCCACTCGTCGGCTATTTCGCTGCATGTTAACTGATATGTTCCTCTCCGTGGCGAGCAGGCTTAGGCTCGAGGGATTCAACGTACATCGCATCATGGCGTTCTGGGCCGAGTTGACACCGTAGAGAATGACGGCACCTATATGCTGAGTCAGACAAGCATTCCTTCACACAATCTCTAGGTTGATTCTCGTGGGGAGCGCATCGTACCGGCAATGAAGAAGGGGCTCAGAGGCTTGACTGTTGGACACAAGTTGAGTTAGCAGCTTGCTCGTTTCGATATTGGTTCTGGCTTCGACCAATTGGGGACTTACGGATGGGAGTAGGGAACTTCTTGAGAGGGGTGATGCCGAACCAAGCCATTTTGACGGTGGGTGAAGAGAAACGGGCTGATGGGTGTGTATAAGAGAGAGAGAGAGGCTTGAATGGTGCTTTTCGCGAACTGGATTGAATTGAAGCTGGAGACGACGAGCGATTTGCTTCCGTTCAAAGCTCGTAGCCTGAGCCGCTAACCGAATCGGATGCTGAGCTAATCAGTATCTTTTAGAGACATATGCATCTAAAGGAGGTGGGTTCTCGGCAAAACGGTCTTAGGCAGTGCCGAACTACGTACTCCGTACTTCTTATGTATAACCTGGGGAATGACATCACCCCTCAATTTGTGCAACGCAACATCGGACGTGAAGACCATGAGACGGTGTACCAGGAATAAAGTGTTCTAGATCGATAGATACATATTCTATGACTGGGTAAAGTGCGGGGGAAAGGGGGAAGCCAACAACCAATTGATTCCCCAAGCTGCACAGTAAATAAAAATAACAAACAACCTGGAGTACTAACTACTACTGCCCATTGAGTTGAGCTACCCGGACATTGACATACAGACAAGACAGCAGAAGAAGAAGAAGAAGAAGAAGAAGAAGAAAAAACAAACCAATCCTTTCTCTTCGTCCACAGGTGCTTGGCGAGCTGCTGCGTGACATCCATTGGACCAAACAGCTCTAGGTTATTATCGAAGCTCGAGCTAGCCTCAGCTACGATTCGTTATTCATTACTTATTCATCATCCATCTTTATTCCTCCTCCAACTTCCCCATCACCTCCGTCTGAGTTTCACTCCCAGCCCAGACCAAGGAAGGAACTCTGAGCCTCTGCCTCCCCCCCCTCAGAGCCGCCGTCTCGCGTCAAAACCTCCCTTTCCTCGTTGCAAAACAACGGGAACACACCTACTCCTACAACACACGAACACACGACCACCACCATATCCAACACAGCATGTTGACGCGACGAGTTGCTGCAGCTGCAGCTGCTGCTCCCCGCTCAATTCGAGCCATCAGCACCACTGCTGTCCAGCAACGCGCTCCTCTCATGGCCGACATCACCACCGATCAGGTCGAGCAATTCAACAACAAGCAAAAGGCCTTCCGCGAGCACTTGCTACAGATCCAGAAAGAGAAGGAGGAGAGTAAGTACATTGCACAGTGCATTCTGCCTACCTGGCCCCAAGCTAACCAGGTGGCATCACAGTGCAACGGCAAGAGGCCCGCCAGAAGGCCGCCTCCAAGCAGCCTGACCGACCCGACGGCCTGTTGACCAACCTCATCTACGGCACCAAGGAGGGACGCGAGCTGGACGCCCAGCTCGAGGCCAGCTTCTCCGCCGTCCTGGCCCGCGGCAAGTACGTCCACTCCATCGTCTTCCACGAGGTCCACCCGGACAAGGTCGACGAGTACGTCGAACTGGTGGGCAAGTGGTACCCGCGCATGGCGTCCATCGAGGAAAATAAGGTCCACCTCGTGGGCAGCTGGCGCACCGAGGTCGGCGACTGCGACACCTTCGTCCACATCTGGGAGTACCAGCGCTACCAGGGCTACCACCAGTCCCTGCACTCCATCTCGCGCCACCCCGACTTTGCCGAGTTCGACCGCAAGCTCAAGACCCTCATCAAGTCCAAGCGGACGTCCATCATGCAGGAGTTCAGCTTCTGGCCCACCACGGCGCCCCGCCAGCTCGGCGGCGTCTTCGAGCTGCGCTCCTACACGCTGCACCCCGGCAACCTTCTCGAGTGGGAGACGCACTGGCGTAGGGGCCTCAAGGCCCGCCGAGAGGTCATGGAGGGGGTCGGCGCCTGGTTTGTGCAGATAGGAGATCTCAACACGGTCCACCACCTGTGGCAGTTTGCCAACCTCGAGGAGCGCAAGATCCGCCGGGAGCAGAGCTGGAGCATCGAGGGCTGGGCCGAGACGGTCCACAAGACGGTCCCCCTGATCCAGTCCATGAAGTCGCGCATCTTGATTCCCATGCCCTGGTCTCCCGTGGCTTGAGGCATCTGGGACAGAAGCACGTGGGAGATATGGCCTTTTGGGCAAGTTTTGAGCTTTCAAGGATATGCATGGAGATGAACATGGCGTGTTTACTGCAAGCTTGCGAGCTTTGTCGTCTGGCGAAGCATTTGATGTTGTACTGTTCAGAACGGACGGGTTGAATTTTGGCATGGACTACGCACAGGAACAGAAACAGGGACGGGAACTTGTTTTGGTTGGGAATTGTAAAGTTGCTCGATATTGCAGTCGCCGAAGCGGCCTTGGTTGAGCCTGAAATGTATGGAGGTGGCAGCACCCTGCCAATCAACAGTTGATAACCACCATTGCTCGCATTCTCCCCATGTCATGCTGCTTCGCATACCCACGTGTAAATGCCACTGTTGCAAAGTAGCAGCGAGGGTTTGTATGTATGTACGTGTTGTCTGGACTGACTACTTTACTTATACACAACAGCTACGGCTACTTTGGCCGTGTCTTGTATGGTTAATCCGCCATCTGCAATACCGCCTACAATACCGCTTAACCTGATTTACCAGTCATACACAGAACACAGCAGACCCCATGGCTATTCCCAAACGCAGTCCTCTGGCTTGTCGTCTCCATATCCGGTCCAATGCTTCCAGCCTTGTCAGCAGAGCCTACTGCCACGTCGAGCCTCCTGGGCTGTCCGGGTCTCTGTATCCTCGGCTCCTGGCCTAGTGGTTCCCCGTCTTCTTCTGGTCGTGGAGGAGCAGCAGCCGCACCACGTCCGCTCCCCCCTCGACCGCGGTCGGGGCCGCTCTAGTCCCCGCCCCCTTCGTCCAGCTCGCCCGTGACGAGGGCCAGGTTCCGGCGGGCCAGGGCGAGGGCGTTGCCGAGGGCGCCGAGCTTGGAGCTCAGGCTCAGCAGGCTCGGGTCGGCGCTGTCGACGCGCACCTTCTCGCGCACGTAGACGGGCGTCTCGGTGCCGCGGCCCTTGCCCATGCCGCCGCCGCGCGCCGCCGCTGCTGCGCGTCCGCTGCAGCGGCGGCGGGTCGTGCAGGACGCTGCCCGCGGCCGTCGTCGTGGGGTCGTCGGCCCCCTCGGGGCAGTAGCCGAAGATGCGGTCGGCCTCGTCGTGCTCGAGGCGCCGGGCGGTGCCGATGGCGAGGGCCAGCTTGGTGCCGAAGTGGACGGGCGCGTCGGCGGGCTCGAGGGCGCGGAGGTACAGGACCAGCGAGGCGTCCTGGATGGTCAGGTGGACCGAGAGGTGCGCCGGGTTCGGCGGCGGCGAGAAGCAGCTCGGCGGGACCGACGAGTGCGTCCACGCCGTGTCCGGGGGCTGAGGAATGGACGCCCCACCCGCGCCGGCCGAGGACGACGACGGCGGCGGGAGCGACGGGGCGGTCGAGGACGAGGGGGTATTCCGGTCGGCGACGGGAAGCTCGGGCCCCTTGATCAGCGACGAGGCCTCGGCGAGGTACTCGGCGAGCAAGCGGAGCTGGCTGCTCACGAAGCGGGGGTCGGCGTGGTCGGCGCCCTGGGCGAAGGACTCGGAGACGACAAAGGCCAGGATGTCGACGGACTGGGTGAGCAGGGTGTTGAGGGTGGTGAGCTCGGGGATGTGGATGGGGTGGTCCGGGTCGAGGGTCAGGGTGATGGCGGGCTGGGTGCGCAGCTTGAGGGCGATGGTGCCCTTGACCAGGCGGGTGCCGACGCGGGTGACGTAGCCTTTGACGGTCTCGTGCTTGGGGGTGCTGATGACGAGGGTGGCGCCCGGGTCGATGGGGGCCAGCAGGGCGTAGGTCTCCTCCAGGGAGGTCTTGAGGTCCTTGAGGATCTCGTGGAGAGCGTCGAGGAGCCAGGTCAGCTCGCGGGCCTGTGTGGGCGATGGCGGCGGTGTTAGCGCAGTGGAAGACGAGACGAGAAGCCAGCCCGCCTCGAGTTCTTCGGCTGGGATGGACTGGGCCATGGCTTCTTCGCAGATGGTGGGCAATTCACGTACCTGGGTGGCATCCTCCTCGATTTTAAGCTGGTCGGGCGCAATGGGAGGCCAGATTTCGACAGACATTTCTGGAGGCGGGCTCTTGTGGTATGCCTATTGAGCATTCATGGTTATTGTACTAGCCAAGGCAGTCATATTTCAAAAAGCCATGCTCGGATTGAAGCTATTGTCGATTTGATCCAAGGCGTACGTCACTCCCTGTCCGTCAGAATGTCTAACTTAGTGGAGACAGCCAGTGGACAGTTTTAGTTTTAGGCAGCCTGGCCACTCCAATCAGTGAAATCTTGGGTCTTTCAGCGGGTCGAGTCCCTTGCAGCGCCTAAGCTTAACCTTAGCTACAGAAGTAGTAGGTGTTCTGGTAGGTGCAGAGTCAGAAGAAACCCCACCCCCATCCACCATCCACCATCCAAGTCAGATTCAATTTGCAGGGCCCTCGGGCATCTCATCCGTCGACAAACACACATGGCTGCAGACGCCGGAGAGCTGCCTACTGCAGTCCAAACTCGGCTGCCTGGCGACGGCAAGGCACCGACACCGGCCACACATACGAAGCTGCCACCTCTACCCAAAGGTAAGGTCCGGGGTTTCATGTATGATGAAGGCAGACGAATACTAACACCATCTTCTTGCAGGTGCCACGGTCCATCGTAACCTCATCGGCCCCCGCCAGCCCTCGACCAACAAGGCCTTCCGCCTCTATGTCACCCCCAAGACCCCCTTCCGCTCCATCACCACGCGCGTGCGAAAACACCTCGACAAGATCCTGCGCACGTCCTCGGCCACAAACCCCCAGTCCTCGACCGCCCAGATCGCCAAGCGCCCCTTTGGACTCGACCGGCGCATCTACGCCCTCCAGCAGAGCGCCGGCTCCGGCATTGGGCTCGAGGACGGCCGCGAGGTCGTGGTCTTGGGCACGGGGCGCGCCATCGAGAAGGTGCTGGGCGTCGCCGCCTTCTTCGAGGGCCAGAAGGACTGCGAGGTCAAGCTGCAGACGGCGAGCGTGCCCGCCGTGGACGAGGTAGTGGCCGGCGGCGAGAACTCGGGAGAAAGGGAGGAGTCGAGGGTCAGGATGGTCAGCTGTCTCCAAGTACATATTCGACTGATATGAGTCCTTCACACTATACCCAGTCATGTAGAACATGCTCTCGAGCGGGAAAACCCTGCCACTCTCGAACACACATTCGTCAGCTCCGAGAAGCATACTGTCTGCTGTTTCTCCCGGCTCAAACGCATCCGTGCTCCAGTCAATCTGTCAATCACTCAACCAACGTCATGGTCCTGGCAACAAAACACGGCTGTCGCTTTGCCAATCCCCGCAATAGAATCCTGCTCGCTGCTACAGTAGGGTCGTAGCCGGGCCTCGGGACCCCTGACGAAAAACAATCCAAACCGTCAAGAAACCTGCTTTCCAACTTTTTCTGTTTTTCGTTTCATCCTCCCATACTCCGTACGCAGTACACGACCCCTAAATAGCACCGAGATGAGATCCTGCGCTAACCTCGCATACTACGCTGTACTAAACAGGAACCAGCCATTTTTCTTAGTCAACCCACGCTGTCCGGCTGATCGGCAGTGGTCGCATGGCCAGGCTAAACCACACCAGCGGGCGCAGATGGGGATCACGAGGGGGGAGCGGGCAGTGTCTCGTTCCCCCTCGCCGTCTCACACTCTAATGCTTGCCGTCCCTCTCCTTCACTATTTCGTCACTCGCTTGTGTTGCGCTCTCGGTCTGCAGGATGATGATGATCCCTCTCGGAACTTGCACCATCCTGGAACCTGACCAACCACTCAGGTGCCAATACTCCAACGCCTGCAGCCGCCACTCGCCCAGGGCGCACATTGCAATCTTAGTAGGGCATCAGCTGAGCTGCTGACCGACCGACTCCGTTTCCCACATTACTCGTACTTGTTCTTACTGTATCGAGGATCAACACAGGGGATCGAGGGCTAACCTTGCTTGCTGTCCTTGGTCTTATACGGAAAGAGAGTGTAAATAAATGTACAATGCCTTCTTCCCCACACTTCTTGACTTTGTTGTTTTGTTGTTATTGTTCTTCTTCCTCTTCGGCTCTTCCTGCTTGGCTGTGATTTTATGCCTTGTGATTGGCTCGGCCTTCCGCCATTGGCCTGCTACACATTGACTTTTATATCACTTCCGCCTGGGTTCGTATGAACCAGAATGTTTCCAGCCGATCTTGTCTGAGTAAACTTCGTCCAATCCCTGGCCCAGCCAGGAGCGAAGCGTGCGATCAGAGACTGCTGCTTGATCCTCAACAATCCTACGCACTATATTTACACACTTAAAACCGCCTCTCGCCACTAGACCACGTCTGCTCTCAGAATATATACTCACCCTTTGACGACATCCCTACCGACTTTCTCTGCTCCTCCAAGAAGACCAGGACCATGGGCTGCTCCAACTCCAAAAGCGCCTTCCATGGGTCGCGCGAGCTCGATGGCCATGACGTCGCCGTGCACTACCGGACCATGCTCATCAACAAGCTCGACAACCCCATGATCACCATGCCCAAGCGGTCCGAGATTGAGGAGGAGCTCGACCGCTTCATGGGCTTCAGCGAGAGGGAGCAGGCGGTCTACGCCTCGCTGCGCTTGGCCCCGGCGAGGGCGGCCAACCCGCCGAGCCGGCGCCGCCCGAGGACGGTGCAGAGCGTGAGCAGCAGCCTCGGCTCTACCGTGAGTTATCCGTTGCTGATGGATTCGGCAGCCGACGGCCGGCGACTGATGGCGAATGCAGGCTAAGATCCCGATTGTGGTCACGATGCATGAGACGCTCTCCTGAGTGATCCGAATGACGATCCAATTCGGTTGTCTCTACCCCTCGAATGCGCATTTCTGCCGCTTCTTTTGTCTTACCAACTGATCTGATCGGTGGTTGCTGGAATAGCGTACATGGACGTCCAGTTGACCAGACGATGATCTAACGGCTCTGGATGATGCCCATACACGCGAAAGGGTTAGTGTTCTGTCCCTTCATCCGCGCGAGGGGTGGTCACCATAGCGTCGGAGCAGTACCCGCTGCCGGATATGCGCAACATTGGCAAGGCTCCCCTGGACAGTTGCAGAGGAAGTAACGTATGGCCGGAGGAATTGGGATGCTCCCTCATGTTGGAGGATGGGCAGGAGTCTTCGCGATACGAATATCCCTGCGAGACTAATGACTGCGTGGGTCCTTTCAACGCCGCTGCACCCCTTTTGCGCCCCCAGTCATGCGGATTGCACCATGATTACGAAGTTAGTCTTCCGGCAGAGACATTGAGCTATACGATGTGATGAATCATTGCAGCTCTGTCAGCGGCCGGCCAGTGCCACCATGGTGGTCGTGGCCGGACACGCAACTCTGACTCGATATACCCACCAATCGTTCTATGAATCAATCAATATACCCTATGTTTGCTATCACTGCTGTCCCCTTCGTCGAGGTATCATAAGAACAGTCCGATGAAGACGAGAAAGGTTCTCAAGTGGCTCGGATGGGCGTGATTGACAAGTCTGCTACCCGTGTCCTGATGTGACGCGGCCCGGGATGGCGATCTAAGCAATGCATCGAAAGCGCAAGATGCGATAGAGCAGCTTGAATCACCTAGCCCGCCGTTTCTTCCACTGTCTCACCCTGTCCCTCATCTTCGGTCCGATTGGCCCTGGATCCGCCAGGAGATTCGGCTGGGCGGCGACAAGTCGTTGGCGATTCTGCACAGGCTTTAACTGGTCTGAGACTGCGTTCGGCGCATTTGGGAGGGCTCTCATTCGCGCCAAGGTCTTGAAATTTCTCCAATTTGAAGCAGCGTTGTGGTACGACGTTATGCAAGGATCCGAGGGATCGGGTAGATGCCGTTCTAATCCAAAAGTGCATATGCCAGTTCAAGGGTAGCAACATCTCCAAGCTGGGATCCCTGACTTACAAACCAGAGCCAGGAGCTTGGGCGAGTCATTGCCGACAACACGAATCCTTCAACCCTCGGTCCGCTCGAGGTTCCACCAGCGACCTGCTTACGCATATATTGCGTGTGTATTGCGTGAATTGAAGACTAGACAAGATTGGACCCCTGATCGAAGCCTTGGCTCGGGCCATCTCTGTGGATATGTGCTCTGATTCAGTCGAACATCCACACCTTTGCGGCTCTATCTGGGGACTTGCCGTCGACTGCAGGCCACCTCCAGCTCTTACTCAGCAAAGATTGCGACTCACCCACCGAATAGAGACGCGAGATCCTGGCGCCCTTTCCGAGGTGTGCACTACGAAGGGTGACATCGGTCTAGCAGCTGGACTTCCTAGACCTGAAGACAGGGCTGACGTGATTTTGGGCTGCGCGCTGCCGATGGTGCTTCGGAAGGGAAGTGGTGGAGAGTAGAAGGTCGTTGGTCCATGCTACCTCAACAGCTACATGGATGGTGAGACGATCCCGGGTCTCTACCGGGCGGCCACATGTCCGTGAGTGTCCCAGGTGCCCGGCCTCACTAGCCTAAAGGAATCCGTGCTGATACAGGAGCCAGCATCAAAGAAGACCAGCGTCCTGACTGTGACACGCAGGACATTGTTCTCATTCAACATGGAGGGGAGCAATGTGCTGAGTCTCTACAGCTTCCGAGGCTAGTAATGGCCTCGCAAAAATACGAGCACCCCTGGACGAGGAAGCAAAAGTGATCTTCATCAGACCTAGGCGCAAAGTGCAATTAAATCTTATTAGGACAACCGCCAAAGAGACGATGTAGGAGTCATGGGAATCGGGAAGACGTAACATGGTCCAATCTCCAGGGGGCGAGCCGCGCCACAAGATGCCGCTTTCGATACCAACTCCTCAAGTCTTGGTCGCTCAAAACCATGTCATGAAGTATCACCTCGTTAACCAAAAAGCAAGCCGGCCTATCTTGTTGTCCATGTTGAATGCTAGCCACGCCCACACCTCCCTTGCCCCTAGTCAAATGTGCTTTCTGTCCCTAAAACTTCCCCTGGCAACATGATCTTTCCACGGACAGAAAATGACAAGGCCGCGAGCCAACAGCAAGCTAACTGCAACAAGCCGTATGGCCAGCAATGATTCGTCCATCTGCGAGGCCGCCAATGCGGGAGCAACTCGACAGTGCCCAGGCCGCGCACGACAAGATGGCGGCCGGGTTCGTGCGGGACACGGCGCGCAAGGACACGACCCTCGAGCGCGGGTTCGAGCGCAAGATCCGGGCCAACATGACGGCGCAGGTGGGGCCGGTGCCGAAGGTTAGGGGGTTGCTACATCCCAGGAACCGCCGCCGTCGCAAGCCGCCGACGAGGAGTGCGACGGGCGACTCCCCTGTAGGGCTATCTGGGGATTCAGAACGCGGCGGATTACCAGCGTAGGAGGGGTAGTGAGGGCGTATGGGAGGAATTCGAGGAGAAAACGGGCCGCAGGCTACGATTGCAAGGGGAATGCCGGGTCGGAGGAGTCTATCTAGTCATCTGGAGGCCCTGAGCAGGCGCAGGTCTAGGGAAAAGGAGGCGGCGTGGGGTAACAGTTGTGCAAGGAAACATCACAAGAGGAACACAATTCAAGGGCACAGCTTCACATGGTTTTCATTGCAACTGCTCTTCGTCTCCATCGTTATATCCCCCTCACGCAGTCCGCCAGCCACTCACCAAGCTAAAAAAGAACTACAACCACAACAATCATCAACCCCCCAAAAGTATGCAAAGCATACGCGACAACATCCCAAGATGGCCCGAGAAAGTTTAAGTGTGAAAATGCTTGTCCAAAAACCAGGCACGATGCTTGCTCACAGTCCGCAATTTGTCTCCTCCTCCAGATAGTACGTGCATCTCTCTCCTTCCTCCAAAGAACCGTCCTCGCCGGCGGGCAGATGTGCAACAACAACAACAACAACAGCAGAAGTGGGGTATCTCAACGACACGGAGGCGTGAAAGGGGTGGTCCCGAAAGACCAAAAAGTGTCCAAAAAATAAAAGGGTTGGTAAAAGAGCCTCCGTGGTCAACCCCATCCCTGACACCGTTGAGGGGGCGCCGAGGAAGGGGTCCAAATAGAAACAAGTGGGATTGTTGGTAGAAAGGGACAACAGGCCAGCCAGCAACGACACGACACGACAGCCAAGAGTTGTCCGTCTGTGTCAACGATGTGCAGCAAGTGCAAGATCGGTCGGTGCAGTCGATGCAGGGAGTCACAGACGTGTTGTGTGTGTGTGTTGCTGGTCCACTGAAACATTAAGCCGGATGAATGTGCTGTAGAATGAACGAACACGCCAAACGCTCAACATGAGAAAAAGCGAAGAAGTAAAGCTGTTGCTGCTGCTGCTGCTGCTTGCTCCAAGGAGGACGGGCCACCCTCCCCGACCGTCTTCCTCTCAGGCGCATGCGCCATGGGGGGTATCCAGAAGAGGCGGATGAGAGTGTTTGCGTGAATAACTGAGAGCTATCCCAGGGTCGTTTCGTCTCGTCGCATGTGATATATAAACGTTGCCAACATTGAATGCGCGATAAAATGCTGTAGGTTTTGGAACAAAAGAAAGATGGTGATAAAAAAGATGAGACATCATCTCATCGAAAGAATGTGCATTTGGGGGGTCTCGCGAGACCAGGACGACCACATGAGCCGTCCGATCTCGACCGTGCCGCCCCGAGTTTCCTCTACCTCCTCCTCCTCCTCGTCACTCACTCACACGCCGTACCCAAGTCATGCCCACATGGCGCGACTTAGAGCAGGGCGGCGATGACCATAGCGGCGGCGCCGGCACCCACGACCTTGGCGGCGCCGAGAGCCGAGGCGCCGCTGTTGTTGTCGATGGTCGGGCTGACGGTAGGGGCGGTGGCCGTCGAAGAGGCGCCGCTGCCGCCGCTGGTGGTGCTGGCCGTGCTGTTGCTGCTGCCGGTGGCGGTGACGGCGGCCAGGGAGAAGGAAGAGGAGCCGGTGCCGGTAGGCACGTACATGCTCGTGGAGTTGTAGGTGGTCGAGGTTGAGACGCGCGACATGGTGATGGTCTTGGTCATGGTCATGGTCGAGGTGGCGGTGCTGGTCTCGGCGACTGCCAGCAAGGGCAGAAGCGCAACCGCGAGCACGGAAGAAGACAGCTGCATCTTGGATGGTTGGGTTGCGGCGGAAGAAGAAGAAGAAAAAGATGGATATTCCAGAAAATCTCAATCTCTCTCACTTCACTCCAATCGAGTCGCAGGCTTGGTCAAAGAGTGTTGCTGTCGAGTACTCGGTACTCAAGTTTGGTGGTGTCTGGTGTGTGTATATATGCCTTCGCAGAATGCTTATGTAGAGGTACGGATGGACTCTGCCAACGAAGTCCGATGAATAGTCGAGGGGGTTGAGTAGAATGGTAGGAGTAGTAGGCGGTGCAGAGGAAGAGGGAGGGATATAAAGAGAGGAGGAGGGTGAGGGCAGGGAAGAAAAGCCACGATGTGTCTGGGGGTATAAAGGCTAAAAGATAGCACCAGGAGCGGGCGGCTCGAGGGGGGATTTAATGTAAGTATTCAGACTCTTTCTTTCTTCCCCGGTGGATTGGACCGGGGGAACCTTGTCGAAGCAGGAGTGCCCCCCCCAATGGCGGGAGGTCTGGGCATTGCGGGCTTGCGCACTCTTTTGGGCCAACCATGATTCCCTCAGCGCCGGCTACCAAGCCGACTTTGATGATGCGAACAGAAAAGAAGCATGCACGTCTTGGTTCTATTTACCAAGCAACAGCTGACGAGGTTCTGTATACTCGGTTCTGCGCACCATGGTGCGGCTACAGACCAGGTACCGAGAACTTGGCTGTCACCCAGGGTAATCAAACAGTTCAGGTACAGGGGCGGAAATTGCAAGGAGGCCATGTACCTGTTGTCGAGGTGCTGCCCCTCCAGGTCTAGCCGTAGATGGAAATATGGGCTGCTATAAGCCTACTAAGTATAAGCCCATGCCGCTGTTGGTTAGTTCTATAAGAAGTGGTTACGTACTGGGTTACTTGTAAGTACTTAGTAAGTAGTAAGCAAGCCATCCCGAAGCAGGCTGAGATAATGAGTACTTACTCACTCACTCACTCAAAGATCGTCGGGTGTCTCCTCGATTTATTGGCAATTATCTTACTGAGATCTAAATGAGTTGTAGACACTCCGTCTCATAGTCCATCGGCCATCGGCCGTCCCAATCGATGCAGCACGTCGGCCAAATTGCACAATCTCGGGACCTGGTCAGTCTAGTGCTGGGCGCAGAAAAGCGCATCGTCTGATTGGGTTTCAGCGGTTGATGAGGGCCCTCAGCACTACTTAGAAGGTACCTGGCGCTAAACCGTAGAGGGCAGGTCAGCAGTTGTAGCCGATCGACCTTGAATTTCTCCCTTTTGGGCAGAGCTTCTCGAACTGGACGACGCCTGCCAAATCATTCTGCTAATTGTATCTGATGAGACAGCCCATGCGGGAGGCCGTGGCACTCGGGGTTCTGCATGTGGCAAGGCTCATGCGAATCCTCATTCCTGGCTGTCGGTGAAGAAAAAGACGGGTGGCCATCACTTCTGCCATCACCAACCACATCTCACCACATTGCCGCATTCGCAGCTGTTGCTTGAACACGTCACAGTACATGCTGTTCGTACGGGGAAGGGGAGCCCTTGCAGCAGGCAGCGAGCGAGGGGTGCAAACAAAGTACAGCCCAGCCACCATCATGCGATGCAAACTCCCGAGGTCTTGTCTTCTGGTCTTGCCTTCTGGTCTTGTCGCATGCGACCGCTGGGGCCAGAGAAGACCGGCAGAGGCTTGCGACTAGAAGATGTGCCATTCCGCCTCGGCGACGGTGACGGTCAAATGTGTGCCGCTAATTGCATCACCACCACCACTACAAACAAACAAATACTGGTGAGCTGGTCTGCGAAATGGACCTGGGAAATCCAACTGCCCTTTGGAGCGATTCATTTCTTCTCCTCATGCATGCTGTCGTCGCTGGCTGCTGTCAACCTCGCTAGCCCATGTCAGGTTCAGAAACATAATCGGTGGGCTGTGCTGTGGAAAACGCCTCAACCCCTTCTAGTCCCGCGATTCATGATGTTCTACTTGGATGAAGCTTGTTTCCGTTTTGCCGTTTTCAAACGCCATCCACGCCTTGGCCGGATTCTATATTCCTTCTACTAACCTACGTGTAGTGAGTGAGCGAGTGAGATCCCCATTATGCTATGGCCGTGGGACGAACCCCCCCCCCTCTTCGAAGCAAAGACCCGACTTGAGACACAAGCCGTTTCCAACCCTTCCCTTCTGGCGGCACATTCAAACTGGCTAGCACCTCAAGCAAATTGCAAGCGGGCACTCGCGCGCACTGCCGTCGCATTCTCTTCTCACGATATTCGGCCGTGGTATTGTTTGGAATGCATGTAGCCCGGCTTGTGTGTGACGCTGGCATGCCATTCGCCGCCGACATGCCGACATGCCCCCCTGATGTCGTGGCGACTGCGTTGAAGTCCCGGCGCTCGACCACGATGGGGGGAATCAACAATATGAAGTTGCAAAAACCATGGTGACTGATCAACGTTTCAGGATCCTAAATGACCGTTCATCTCTTGTGCTTTCGTCATGTGGCCGTGGAACCTGTGCAGTTTAGTGTCCACTGATAGGCGGCCGTTCCTTGCACCGCTCTGCAGATCGCTGAACCGTGACTCTTAGCGCTGTAGTTTATTCATACCTTACTTTCGACTTCACCTCGGTGACCTCTAGTGCTCCCTCGTCTTCTGCCATGCTTTCCGCCTACGGACTCTTTGGATCTGACTTGTGATGATCCTGCCTGTTCGTCCAAGTCGACGTCTGCAAGGGGGCTGAGATGGATTCTGGAAACCGGGCAAGATCTGCCGCCACGAGACAGGACTCTAGGCCGACACGGAATTACCACTAGCCCAGTGCAATTCCATCTCCTTCGATGATGCATTAGAATGTTCGCCATATTCGTGATTTCAAGTTGAACTAACCAAGCTCAAGACGACCCGTAGGAAACAGCCCCAAGAAGCTGAATATCAACCATAGCTGTTCTGTTTATTGTTCCACAACTTGCGAGGCCCTCAGATATGCTGGTCAGCCTTTCCCTCGGACTGCAGAGTAGTCGTCTTGACGACGAAACAGGCTGCTTAGTGGCTTCCGATAACAGACCATGACTCCCTTCTCCGATACTGAGCTCTTTCCCTGCCTTGTGTTATCACATAATTCCCAGCGTATATCTTTGGGGACGGTCCTTGCTCATGATAAACCAGACTATTCATGGCACGCTCTAAACAACATGTTTGCCTAGGGTATGCTGTGACAGGGCACTGCGTGCCTGGTTTTGTCAGCATATCCATGAATCTATCCATTGCCTTTCTTTATATCATCGCCACGGATCCTTTCCTCGACCGTGTTTTTCGTTTGCTACTCCGAGCCTACTGAGCAGGTTGATTTGCTCTTGACTTGATGATTGCCTAAAACACCATGGTTCCATGCAAACAATAGACAAACGCATCCCTAGACTGCGGATCAGGTGGTCTTCTATGGCCCCGTGAGATATAACTATTGGCTTGGGCTCTGTCCTTTTCTCTAGTTCTTCAGAGCTATCCTCACAATTCATCGACTGATTACCTCGACTTACACTCCGTCATCTAGACCTTGGCTTGGGCTACGTCCTTTTCTTGGGAGATTCAGAGCTCTCCGCAATTCATCGACTAATTAATTACCTTGACCAACACTTCATCATCATCCGAGCTACACGATCACAAAAGAACCGTAAATAAGACCAAAATCATGTCCAGCCTCGCCCCCAAGCACGACCGCCATGGTTTTAATGGATGTCTTGCGCCCGGGCAGACATGTTCGTTAGCCTCACCAACTCGAGGTTCACCAAAACCAAGTTCACCAACGACAGCACCGCCAAGTCCCCAGAATCCCACCGGCAAAGTTGAGCACGCGGGTTCTGGCTAGGACTTCCGATTTAAACTCCCCTACTTTCAGGCAATGCATTGGCCAACCAGGGGGCTTGTCCCAGTGAGACCGGCAATTACTCACTTGTGTGGCTACGCAGAGGAAGCAATAGTCAATCAGCATCGATATTCCACCTGTGGGCTTTGGCTGGACGAATTTCAGTGTCGGATCGATCTTTGACAGTGGAAACCTCTATCCAGAGAGCATCTTGCATGTATGCCGAGCCAGTAGACAGCTGTTATATTGAGTTTGATGAGGGATGGACCTTTTTCTTGCCCATGACGCCTGACAACGTGCAGCTGACCCATACTCTACGACATGAGCCTCCTGACTACTTTTCGGTTGCCATGAATAATATGGAAGTGCTATAGAAAGCCTCGTAGGAGTTTACTTTCTGAAATGCTTCAAGTATAACTATGCATTTGGTTCTTAACTGGCATGCTCTAGGCAGGGTTAATGCAACCTTTATTGCGCGACTTGTTCACCGTAGAGTAAGCAGTGCTAGATATCAGGAACCCCCGCGAGACACGTAGTCCCCATGATGATGTCCAAAATAGCTTTCCAATCACGGCCATTTGGTGTAGGGTTAGCGAGTGCCGGTGACGTGGATTACTAAGTGCCAGAGCCAGCCCTATGAGAAATGATGCTGCACGTCGGACATGGCCGCAGTGTGTGTGACCGAAACACATTCTGATTGGTCCCCCAAAAGCGACCAAGAGGCGGAGCAGTCATATTAGCCCGCCTGGAGGACTAAAAATAGCATCATGGCAACCCCAGCTGAAAGCCAGCGTGCCGGAGTCAACACTATGAATGAGAATATTATGTAAAGACAGCATCCTCAAGATTCAGATCATCTCTCTGCCACAGAAGGATCCGGAGGCACTCATCCACCTCAATCCATTCTCTGGCCGCTCCTCGTAGTGTGATCTCCGTTGGGAAAGCGGGACACGATGGTGTACCACGACATTGACATACCGCTACGTACGTCGAAACCTCCTTGTCTCCGGTTTGCGCGGAATGGTGCTCACGTATTATAGCGGCTTTCATCGCCATCGACTGGACAGGCATGACTCTAGCGCTATTGCCCATCATCCTCAGGTTCTGGCTGCGATACAGGGACCACAAACGGCAGCCGTGGACGAGGAACGTCTCCGATGCCCTCGTGGTGCTCTCGTGGCTCTCGGGCATCGTGCTCATCAGCATCAACACATGGAAGAACCTGCTGCGATACAGATACATCCACGACCCCCCGGAGCAACTCTACTATATGGTCCCCAAGTCACAATCTTCCCACCTTCTATACGTCTCCTGGATCTCCCTTTTCTTCATCTACATCTCACTGTGGGCCGCCAAGTTCGCCCTTCTCGCTTTCTTCGCCGGGGTCCTTAGCTCGGTCCGTGGCTGGATCCGGGTCGTCCTCATCGGCACCAGCGTCTTCACCCTGGCCACTTTCTGCCTCCACATTTCCCTCCTGACGGCTTGGTGCCACCCAGTCAGCAGCAACTGGGACATTGAGGGGCACCTCTGTTCGGCGGTACATGACATCAACTCTGTCACCATCTCGACTGTGGCCAACATCACGACGGACCTCGCCATCCTCAGCCTCCCGCTCATAGCGCTCTTCACCAAGAGCCGGGAGCGCCGAGCCCTGGCGACGCCGTTGCAGGAGCCAGCTGCCCTCATTGGAAAGGCCGAGATGACGGGTACGGCTTTCGTGTTCGCCATGTCGGCTTTGAGCATCATGGCTGCCCTGGCAAGATACGTCACTCTCAAGCTTGTCCAGAACGTGCCCAAGGCCAACATCACCCACACGATCGATGTCTGGGCCCTGGTAGAGATTGTGGCCAGTCTGATGGCAGTGAGCCTGCCCACTTTGCGGGTGTTTGTGAGGAGGAGGAGGCGGCGGTCAGGCGGGCGACCAGAAGGCAGCCAGGCCAGCATCGTTTCGAAAAAGAGGGGTGCAAGCACAATAGGAAGCCAAGCGGACAGCGATGAGGAAAGGACAAGTTCCAGCTTCGGAACACCGAGACATTGAGCCACCTGCATAGCCCGTATGCAATCTACTGAATCAATACGAGTAATGAAAGTAGACCACCACAGTCCATGATGAATAACACCATGCTCGCAAGCCATAAGAGAAGTTATCGCTTCAGCATTTCTTTCGCATTTCCTCCACCGGATTACTGACGCGCCCACTTTACCGATCGTCTTGCGCGGCCCCCTTGTGTTTCCAAGTGTCGGCATCATCACACTGCAGATTCATGGCAGATCGTATCCAAAGATGAAATTCAATCATGACCCACGTTCCTCAAGGTGCGAAGGAAGGACGTCTTCGCTGCCGGAACAGCTGCCGGTCTCGCTTGAGTCGAGAGCCATGCGTTGATCAATGCAACCCCGGTTATATCGTGACCACATCAGATGATCCGGTGTCCCTGAAAGCAGATATCTCAGACGGATGTGACATTTATGGTACAAGTGGTAGAACAAGGGCCGTCCCCATATGATGGCCACGCTCTGCCCATAATCGAAGTAACGCTGTGCCAGGCTCTTCTTTGGATGCTGTGGGATCGACAACATCGACTGCCACGAGACTGAGACTCGACGCTGGACTATGCATAAACTCCAACGAAGAAAACCCTAAAGACCAAAGCTGAGGAGCGCTACGGAGGCCAAGTGTATCGACTGTAGTTGATTTTAAATGGAACTACCTACGAGGAGGCATGTAAAGTCACATCGTGCACCGGCTAAAGGGCCCTGATACGTGGTGGAAGTACAGACGATATAGCGCAGGGACTGCGGATCATTGCGGACCTCCACCTGCATCGACCTTGGATAGACACAAACCCTTGAACAAAGCGGATGTTGATGAGCGAGAGATGCCTCGTGGCTCGCACAGACATGTTTACTCTTGATTTGTATAACGGACAGTGTAGATACATACTTAATCACCCCAACAAGTCAGACATGCGAGTGTAAAGGCACGCACGGCGTAATTACGTGACTATAATATGATAACCCCATATGATGATATACTCGTTCTCATCAAATGAGGGGTCCCCATGAATACCAAATAGAGGACTGCTGCCAGCCGAACTCATCTTTGTTGCCCCTGATTCCAGCCCAGGGAATTCTGCTGCCAATGAGCCGTGCAAGAGAAAGAGTGATCTGCGTTGAGCGATCTTATTGATGAATACTACCATCTGACTCATACAACTGCTGGCGCGGGCCGGGAATCTGCCCTCTCGACCCCATCGGTTAGATGATCATCCCCACCACACCACTGTGCTTCAGTATGCTGACTGAGATGCATCGACAGCGCATGGCTTCACGCTGCTGTACCACATGGACATGATGTACGTGGCAAACGCGATGCGCCCGATTCGCGGGACCCGGGGTGGAACCATCATCTGCTGCTGTGCCCGTCACGGGTACGAGAGCCTGCAGCGGCTCTTCCGGGTGACCGGGGCCATCGGCCGGGGACTGCCGACCATGATGCCCCGCGACAAGGACATCGCGTCGCCGTAGAAGCTAGCAGGCGATTTTGAGGATATCATGGTAGCCTAGTTTGGTGGGCCGAAGGCAGGATGCGTGAGCTTGACAAGACCTACAACCTCGAGAATGACCAGATTTCAGTAGGGCGAAATATATCGCCACCGCCGTCATGCCCGTATACAATACGCATGTGGAATTAAAAAAAACCTATATATATGCAACTACATATGTGATGAGAAGATCAAAACTTGGCTACGAGGAGAAGCCTCTGGAGCGGGAGTGCGCAGCCGCGGGGAGCGGCGGTGGTTGCAATGGTATGAACCATATATCATCCCTGCTTTCAGGCCGCTGCCCGTCTAAAGTAGCTATGGAAGGCGTGCGAGGTTGCCAGTGAACTTGCGAATGTGTAGACGGCAAACTATTGTTCCTGTCCCTAGAACGGTAAAGCATATCGTTCCTGTCCCAAGTACGCATGTCGTTCCTGTCCTTGGTGCGGTAATGCGCCCGCGGCACTTCTAGGTAGGGTTCGTTACCAGACTTGCGTCGCCCCCGAGGCCTAGAGTCGCCCGAAACCGGTGGAGCCTTGCGCGAGGCCGGGGGTTCCGAGTTCACCGACCGAAGTGTAGGTGGCCCCGAGGTATATGTCGTAGGCGGCCCCGAGGTGTATGTAGTAGGTGACTCCGAGGCATATGTAGATGGCCCCGAGGCTTTGACGCCATGAGCCTGGGGGTGGTTAGAGATAGGACGAGTGGAAGAGGCCCCAGTGGTGCCATTACGACCGCTGGTGCGCGATCTCGAGTGGAACGTGCTTCGGATACGCGTGGCTATTAGCACATTGAGGCGCACCAGGAGCGGTCGCAACATGGCCAACGAGGTGGCCGCGAGACCCAGCGCGCACTCGATTATGCTCCAGATGGCGAGGTCTGTGAAGTTGTACAGATAGTCCGGGTTCGAGAGGAGCTGCTTTGCGTATGGGATACGTGCGACATTGGCGAGCGAGGCCCTGTACCACCGCCTGATGATTAGAACGAGGACACAAGCAGAGGAGAGGGGCAGAACGAACATGGAACCGATGGCCAGGATCCCGACAATGGAGATCTTGGCCCTCTTTTCCATCACAATCTTCCGCACGAGAGTGATGGGAAGAAGGGCAAGAAACCAGTCACTAGCCACGCCCAACAAGATCGATATGTAGGTGGGAACAGTGGCCAATGTAGGGCTGAGGCACTGTCCAGTGACGGGTCGGTCGGGCGTGTAGCGGAACCAGTAGAACGGTATCGGGGTACACTGGAAGATGGCGATGAAGAGATAGAAGGTCTGCACCAGGCTGACAAGCACCATGAGAACGATGATGGTGGTCCGTTGCCATTTCTGGCCCGCAAAGAGTCGCAAGAGAAGGAGGCCGGCGACGAATTTGATGAGCGTCGACCCAATCACGTACGAGAGCTGCCCGGCCCATTTCCATTTCAGCGCCTCGATCCTGTTCTCCGGCGATACCTCATCTACATGCTTCCCGAGGCCGTAGTGTACGCCTAGCAGCGTGAAGGCGCAAAAGGCGCATTGATTTATCTGGTCCACCCTAGTTAGTTGAGATTGTTTCATTTAACCCAGTGGAGGATCAGGCATCGATCGTCTTACGCCAGTCAGGACGGCGGTCCAATCGGCGAGGAAGAACCTCTTGAGGATGAAGGCCATGGTATAACATCTTAGTCCGAGGCAGATGAGGCTGATGACGGTGAAGATCACGGCAACGTAGACCAGCTCCGGGCCTCGATCGTCGTTGGCCATGGCGAAGACGGGAGGAACTTTCCGTCCTCGTGCTGCAGGGGGGTGGCGGTGCACCACAAGGTATCCGAAGCCTATCGAGGGAGTATAACAGCGCCAAGAGCACACATCATGGTGCTGGCGACTGAGGAGGGGGCGAGGGTGAAGGTGAAGTTCAGGCCATGATGGGTGTCCAGGAGAAGAAGAAGAAGAGCCTCCGTTTTCTGTAAATCTGGCTTGGGGATCGCAGGCCGAGTAACGGCTACAAGAGAGCCACGACTCTCTGCAAAGACTGCACACAAACGTCCGGCCGTCTTAAAGGCGAGCGGGTTTGGTGCGTTGGAAGACAGTATCCCTGTGCTATAGCGGGCCACGTTAAGGGTTCGCTGTGGGGCTCTCGACGACCAATGCGACCGCAACCCGGCTTCACGTTGATTTGATTCATCCGGTCCTGACCTCTAGGCAGTCCCTACGTGTATTGCCAACGTAGTCCGACTGGCTCTAGTCATGTCATGGTACCGTTCGTTTCCCTGCTATCAGGTGGGGTCCTCGATGAAAAGCTCAGCTCAGACGACAGGGGGCTCGGACGGTAGAGGCTCGGACGATAGGGGCTCGGACGACCAGGGGCTTAGCCTGCTTCGGTGGCTCTGCGACTGCTAGGCGACTAGCATCATTACTCGCATACCTGACCTGTATCGCTCACGCGCCGCCGCCCTGGATCCGATAAGGCCACCCCAGCCAAGGAAGTGGCCGTTTCGCAGCGTGAACCAAGCCCTGCACCCACCACCATAGGCCTGAAGGATCCGTGCGTGTTTTTACAATGCCAGCCAATCCCGAGAGCCGAGACGGGGACCCCGGACACGGAGAACGATGGAGGCCGCTCCGCCTTTTTATAGATCCCAACAAAGGGGAGCGCTGCAAATGGGCCTCACGATCTCTTCATGCTCCCTAACCGTCGAAAGGCCGTCTATCGTAACATGGCTTGCCCTGAGGCTACTCTCCTGATTGAAATTACTCCCATGCGCTGTAACATCATAAGTAGAAGCTATTCCCTGCTAGAGCTGAACTTTTCCAACCCACGGCCTTTGTTCTCCTTCCACGTCAAGCCCACGAGCCTCTCGAGCAGAACGTGTTATCGTCTCGCGGTTCCGAGTTCCTGCTTGGCCTCTGGCGCTCAGACGTTGCTACGGGTATACTAATATGTTAATGATTGTCTCGTTCTGATATCAGCCACTCGTTCTATATTAACAGCCTCGCAAAATGGGCCAGAGTCAATGTACGTGGGCGAAACTTCAGCAGAACGCCCCTTCATGTTAGCGAATGACTGACATGGCATTTCTGTAGCCTCCAACGGCGGCGCCATCTCGGGCGCTGTCACGACCGCCATGATGGATAACTTCCACACCTTTGTTCAGTACACGGCAGCAGCCTACTGCAACTCAGACCCGAACCAGCTGAAAACCAAGATCGCGTGCAGCGATAATGCTTGCCCCTTGATCGAAGCTCGCGATACCCATATCGTGATCACCCTAGAGTGAGTCAGCGTCCCCAACCCCGCCCATCGAAAGCTCGAGGACCGCCGACTAACCATATATCGCTCCAGGGGTACGGAGCGGGAGACAGGAGGTTACATCGCCCTCGATAACACTGCTCAGCGGATTGTCGTCGCCTTCCATGGCACCATCCACACCGGAGACTGGTGGACTGAGTTAGTGTTGGCCTATTGCGCTTTGCACTCTGCAATAACCCCCTAGTGTTCCGGCTAACATGGCACGAACGCATGCAGCCTCAAAGCCAGTTTGTCGGATTCGGACCTTTGCGATGACTGCCAGGTCCACAACGGCTTCCAAGGCTACTGGGACGACATCGAGCAGACCGTCCTCACGGTCGTGGCTGACCTCCACACTTCCCATCCCGAGTACAGCATCGCGACGACGGGGCATAGTCTGGGCGCGGCTCTGGCGACGCTGTCGGCGGCCTACCTCCGCCAGCGCACGGGGCTGGCCGTCGATGCCTACCTGTTTGGGTCGCCGCGGATTGGAAACGAGGAGTTTGCCCTGTTCGTCAATAACCAGCCGGGCAACGCGTTTCGCGTCACGCACTATGATGATCCGGTGCCACGGCTACCGGGACACTGGCTTGGCTACTCTCACATAAACACCGAGTTTTGGCTTTCCACCGAGGGCACAGAGAAGATCGATTATACGGCGGACGAGGTCAAAATATGCCTCGGGACGTACAATACGAACTGCAACAGTGGCACCCAATTCACTGACCTGGACTTCGGGGCTCACACTTATTACCTCCAGCAGGTCAATATATGCAAGGGCAAGTAACTCGAGGGGAGGGGGCGAGTCGTTGCGCCCAGTGGTAGCATCAACAGCGAACCATACAGAGATGGCTCGTTGAGCTTGTCTTGTACATTACTTACTACCATGTTTTAATTCGAGCTTGGAGATGCCGGTGGTCTCGGCCCCAAGCTTACGACTGATCACGACCTTTGGTTTAGTACTTTAGCCAGCGAGTAGACTTTGGTTCATGACTCAAAACCCACAGTATCAGTGGATTTAATAGATTTGACGATGCTATCTCGCAAATGGTGGAAATGAAAGACCCTGTATGATCTAGAATCTTGCGGGGAAAGTGTGAGAACAGGGAAGACGGTAACTAGGGACCATAGCCGATCTCGCCCAATCTCGCCGAATCTTACGGCTTGTGTGATTTACTGGGCGCATCCACTAGGCATGGTATGGATAGTATGGATATGGGCCAGTCCTTGATCAATGTGAGTCTAGCTTCTACAGCTAATCCACGCTATACAGACTAGGGGGGGGACCCCTGTAACACCCTAACTACATCAACCACTCTCTCCCCAACAGTCAACAGTACGGTCCTCCTTTGCCTTTGCCTTTGCCTTTGCCTTCCCCCACAAGTCATCGCACCCCTCCGAACTCGTCGGTGAGGATGGCATGTGGCACTACACGCTTACTATACTCTTGGGAAGGACCGGGTCGGATTTTACCGACGCAGAAAGCCACCCAGCTTTTCAACATTTGGACGGCTTAGATTTCCAACGACGAACTGAGCTCATGGTACGGTTCCGTGACGAAAGGCGCCATGGGAAACTCTGGTCCATTTTGGCAGATTGCTTGGGCCCTTCGACGTTTTTTCTAGGCAGCGAGCATTTCGCGAGAGTGGTGTGAGCCTCTCTCTCACCTTTCAATATGCCATGACTTATGGACAGTCAAGTTAACTTATTCTAGGAGGCAAACAGCAGTGACGATAGCACTCGAGGAAATCGATATGGCCTGCTGTCGTGACGAACCAAATTGCAGAATCGCTACTCTTCCTGAGAAGCGAAACCGAAGATGTGCCCATCTAAACTTCCTTCCATCGCAGTCGAAACGCCTGGGTCGTAGACGACGGACAGTCCGTTAAATAGGACATCAACAACCACCTAGTTTGGAGTAAAGCAACTCGCACCGCAGAGGCTTGCAAGTAGATAGACTATCCATGGAAGTGAGTATATCACTCTCGAAAGCATTACCGTTGCTAAAACCATCGAGATATCACAACCTCTCGCACCGTTCGTAAAACGTCAAGGGGTTTGTATGTCTCTAACAGGAGACTATAAGTAAATATAGTAATTTCGTTGTGCGGAATAACTATATACCTAACTCTTGTAACAGAACGAGTGTTTCAGAAAGTAAAGAGAGGGGGGAAAAGAGCTTCTAATAAGCAAAGCCTTAATGTAGGAACCCGTCAAGCCAGACTGACTTCCACCTAGCACTGAAACTTAAGCGAGTTCCACCGGTCGCCAAGGTTGTAGCAATCATCGAGGTTGGCAATCTTCTCACTACGCCCATTGCAGTTGCCGCCTTCGTATCTGGTCACTAATGATGCAAGTCTGGTGAGAAAGGACACGGCGATTCGATGCTTTTGGGAGGTGTGACTTACTGTAGCATCCCGCTCGCCGGTCTTGGATACTGACAGCGTGGGTAGACTCGACCAAGGGGAGACACGTGCCGCTGTTGTACTGCCTTTTCGGCCCTGACTTCTTGCAGGTG
Source organism: Apiospora pterosperma (assembly GCA_019976485.1). Lineage (NCBI taxonomy): Eukaryota > Fungi > Ascomycota > Sordariomycetes > Amphisphaeriales > Apiosporaceae > Apiospora > Apiospora pterosperma. The sequence goes on from JAFBMP010000004.1 coordinate 6,721,556, forward strand.
GTGGTATCCCAGAACTTGACCGTGAAATCCAGAGATCGACTTTGGGGGTTAAAGTCCGGCTCCGGAATCACACTGCCCAGAACTGGGGCGATCAGCAGAGCGCAGGCTGCGAGGGCCGTCGTGGGGATGTTGTTGAAAAGCATTTTTAGAAGTGTTGGCTTGGGTTCCTGAGGAGCAGCGAGTAGGGCTTTGGTGTGATGAGTTGGAAAGTTGTAGGATGAAGACGAGGAGGAATATAAAAGACACCAGAGGAAGAGAAGCGGCGGCATACTTATACTTGAGAAATTTACTAGCAACTACTACGCACCTAAATAAATTTATATCGTTACACTACCGACACGGGCTCCCCCATCTCGTATACGATATATCACTTATACGGCGTATCTCAAGGTGTCGATAATTAAAACTTAGATTCTAAGAATAAGTAGCTACTATTAGTGATTACTGCTTACCTGCAGATAAGCAGTCAGCGTTGGTTGCTTGTATTAATGTAGATACAACATTGCTTTTCGAGACCTGTGGGCCATCCGGCTGATCTACCACACAGGCAGAGAAGGGATACGATCGTTATTGCACGTTGGGTGCTGCGCAACTTGCAGGGTATTGGTAAGACCGGTAAGACGGCACACGCTGTACGGGTACCCCCTTGCAAAGCCCACGACTTGAGCGTGTCACTCAGCCTCGTTACCCTGGCGGCAGTAGTTAAGGGCTGAAATACACGTTTTCAGTCCTCTAGAGTTGGGATATTCCGAAGGACAGTGCTTTTACTCTTGGGGGGTGTCATATCTGTCAGATCCACAGCTCTAAGGGAACGGGTACCCCAATCCACCCATAGTCGACCGCTCTCTGTTTGGTGTATAATACAACGTAACTATATACCCATCACGAGGATCCTCTTAATCACTAGACCTTGCCTTGACTGGCCAGTCGGTGCTTCCATGTACCACCCAGTCGTCGACGTAATACTGGTCTTCCATCCTCTTGAGCAGCGCTTCATATTCTTTCCCTCTTTGGACACCCTCTTCCAACGTCTTTGGGATATCTTCGCACTCCTCTGGGGCATCGTAAAGACTTGTTGTTGTTGATGGTTAGTCAATCTTCGCTGCTGGGTCTCATGTATGGCCTGCCCTGCACACTTGAACAAAAGAAAAGAAAAGGGAAGACTCACGTTGCACCAAAGCGTTTGAACACTTCGCATCTCTCATCCGGCGTCAAAGCGAGATTGACCCGGTCGTTCCATCCCTCGGGTATACGGGGTAGGGAGGGCTTGATAATGTCGTCGTCGTCCGGGTCTTGGTACAGGCAGTCCTCGGAGCATTTCAAGACCCAGACTCCTTTGCCCGAGGCGGGATACGCCGTATTGATATTGGGCGGGAAGTGGAAATCGTATGTGACTGAACTGATTTTCTCGCTATGACGGAGGTACAAGCCCCAACTTGGCCACCAGTGCGCACCGTGTTGCAGAAGGATAAGGCCGAGCCGGTCCTCGTCAGCGCTGTCGTCGGACCGGTTGACTTCTTCCATATTGGAGAGCCCCATCTGCTTGAGTTGCACCGCCGTAAAGACTCCGTAGACGACGCCGCCTAAAGAAGGGTAGGCCCATGTCTTGCAACCCGCATAGGCAAATCGGGTGCGTGGCCGCATGCTTGGGGTGCCAGGCAGAGGTTGGGCATATGCGGAACCGGGAGCGGGAAATGCGCACACCACTCCGTCATCGTAAGCATCCTGGTCCAGTCGCATGTTGGGTGCTTGGATGCCCGAGCCGGATGATGTTTGGAACAGTTTCGCAAGAAATGCAGCCATAATGAGACCAAGAATCTTTCCGCCAAGCATCTATCTACAGAGGATAAGAAGGATGGATCGGTTTGATTGCGGGTGTGTGCTAGGGGGCGGGGGCGGGGGCGGGGTGTAATTATGATAGAAGTATATATTAAAAGAAACAGGAGAGGAAATAGACGTCGCAAAAGATAACAAAGCAAAACCCTGCCCACTATTTAAATTAGATCCCTCTTTTCAGGCAGCCCCCAAATCCCAAACCACGTCACACTGCCTACAGATTATGAGGCCTTGCGCCCTCTACGAGATCCAGCCGGATTGGTCACACCAGGATTGACCACATGTCCTGAAAAGCAACCATGTATTTACGCTGACTGCTTGTATGCAGGTCAGCCGAAAGCACCAGCCAACTGACGCAGGGGCATAGCCCCAACTTTGGGGTCCGCCTATTCATACTGGACAACTCGGCCGATGATGGCTGCGGAATGGGACTGCCTTAGATTTCTCGAGTTTATCAGCTATTGATGCTCCCGAAGAGTTGCAGAATCGTGTATATAAGGCCTGCCCGCGTAGACCCAAGTGATAGAGCCAGAATTAAAGTTAGACAGACGCAGAATCGAACCCCAAGTCCCTTACAGATATTCTATCATCATGAACCTTGTCAGCTCCCTGATATACGCCCTTCTTCTAGTCTCCGCCAATGGTGATGATGCTTTGAAAGCAGCAGAGGAAGGAGGAGTCACCGAGCAACAAATGAAAGATGCCTATCCGCCACGAGACCCAGCAAATGCTACGAACTGGTTTGGTACCAGTCTCTATGGTTATGAGTAAGTCGCAAACCTGCAATGTCAATAGATTATAAATCTCCTCTGACGCAGTTGATGTATGCATAGTCTGTGCGACAAGATCGACCCAAAAATTAGGGCATGGATCAACGAGGCATACCAAGATGCTAACAAGCTGGTCAACTTCGAGGGTGTGAGTTCCAAGATCGACTGGGATAGTGCTGCGGCATTGGAATACCTAGGACCGTCAGGTAAGTACCTAAGTGCTTTATACTTCCCAGAGAACTCGTCTCACATTGCCTGAATAGCCTTGAACAAAGACCAACAAGCCCAGATCCAGGCCGTCCTTGCTAATGTAGCCACTGTTTCCCCCGGATGGTCAACCAGACCGTTCGCAAATTGGATTAGGGTGCGTACACACCGGTTACACTTCGTTCGTTGAGATGCCATGGGACTATCTTCCCAAATCTAACGCCGGTACCTGTATAGGTTCGCTGCGACGACCCCTCCCACCTTTGCTCTACCAAGTGCCCACAAGCTACCGAAGACGAAAACAGGGACGTCGTCATCGCCTACGCGCGTAACCCAGACACTGCGGCGCAAAGGAAATGGCCGGACATAAGCTTTTGTCCTGCGTTTTACAGGTACCGGAACCTCGGAAATGCCATTGCCTATGGGTCCGGCTTCAGTGCGATTACCATTAAATATGACATAAGCAACTACTTTAGCCGAGGTACGTCACCACCACTATTTACACAAGCCTCTCTCATCAGGTTGAGCTGACTGAAATGCAAGCAACTGTATTCCTTCACGAGCTACTCCATCTGGACCTTGCGGCGGATTCGGTGAATAGCTCACCCAACCCGGCAGTCCGCGACCTTAAAATCCGGTATTGGGACACAAAACTTAAACCTAGCCCGGGCATGACAACATGGAAGGATGCTTACGGGCCAAAAATGGCAAAGCTCGTTGCACGGTTTCTGCCCCGATCAACGGCCGCCAAGCAGACTGGCTGGTTTGTTCAACGTAACGATGATAACCTGGGCTATTTTGCGTTGGCCACATACGTAAAGTCCAAGATTGGTGCTTACCCTTTTTTGCCTGTCGTCGTCGAAGACAAAGTCGATATACCCAGGGGTGGTGGCCCCCGGGCTAGCTCGACCGACCCCGTTGTTACCTTTCACGACGAAGGTGATCAGCCCGCCAGCCTTGTAGACTTCTCTCCCGCCACAATGATCAACTCGACGTCAGCTTCAGCCGCTGATGGATGCGCCATCAAGGATCCGACGGATCCGAACGACGGATTCGAGGTCGGCAAGCCCATCCCTTCCACGAACTACCCCGGTTCATACCTCGAGGACCGCGAGAAATGGATCAAGTCTCTTCAGTCGGAGGATCCATCACCAACACCATCGCCATCGCCTGCCCCTGCCAAAGACGAAAGCAAATGCCACGGAATAAGCGGAGACCACTGGGTCATGTCACGCGACGTTGCCGTCGATAACGTCAAAGCCTTCTGCGGCCAGAAGGAAAAGAAGGTCCGCTACAACCGGGACTCGGTCAACGAGCTGGAGCTGTCGGTCTGGAGGAAGGGCGACGATTCGAAGGCGACCCCCGATGCGCCGGACTGTGTGGGCCGGTTTCAGCGCGCCGTGATCGATGGCTGTGACGGCGACGACAAGGTCAACAATCCACACAACTACAAGTTCGGCGCCACATTCACCGCAGCTGATGGTTGGGCCTACAAGATGGAACCCCTGAGTAAGCAGATCAACGAAGTCAGCTGTGATGTCTCGTACAAGTTCTTGTGGGATTCCGTGGAGATACGCGGCAAGAATCTGCCGGATGCCAAGCTCGGGGCCAACGGAGAAGGACTAAAAAGGAACTTTCTGGCTGTGGCAAGCTGACCGAGTGGAAGTTCGAGAGAACCCCCAACGATGTCAAGTTCCAGTGGTATGCCGCTGGTCGCCTCCCTATCGGTACCAAGGCTTGTGTGGGGAGAGCCTTGCAGTCGGCGGGGGGCTCCGGTGCTGGGAATTGTCATGGCGCAGGAAAGCGGCGCTGGCAACAGTCCAGAGCCAGGAGAAATATCGGTATCGAGGATTGGCCAGGCTACGGTGATAACAGCAAGCACGTGTTCAAGGACGAGAAGCGGAGAGACATTGGCATCGAAGACTGGCCGGGATATGGCGACGATGCGAAACACGTCTTTACTGTGTCTTCCCGGGCTTCTTAAACATATCTTCAGGTGCTTGGGAGATGACGCTTACCGGGTTCTGCAGACTAAGGGAGGATTCACGATATACTATGGTTTAAAGAGAGGGAAGGATAGATCCATATCTGCTAGTCGGGTAAACAGCGCTGTTCTTAACGAATCGCTGGGCCAGGACCATGCCGTCGTCATCGTTGTTCTGGTTGTAACTGGTACATGTGCGTTTGTGTATAGATTATGCAAGATCTAATCTTGGTTTGAGCCTGAGCAAACAAGTATAAATTGTTTCGGTACAGTAGTGCACAGCCCATGCAAGAACATAGGGATGTCGGGAGCGAGCGGCCAGGAGCTAAACCTTGAGAACACATCCTTCGATCGCGAAAACTTCCTCGCCCCTTTTCTTTCTCCGCGTCAAGCCAGAAGTCTCTGCGGACAAGGAGCCCAGTACGGCCCAAAGATGCAGCAGATCACGGAGATGCTGGGATCGTAAAGGACCGGCGCCCGAGTAATTAAGTCTGCTCTAATTAAATGCACAGCCCTCTCATTATAGCTGTCACCTTCCTGTCTTGTTTTCTGCGCGATGAAACAAGCTGCGCCACATTCCCCCGGTGAATGCATTTCATGCTCTCGGGCTTATGCGAAGCGAATCGGATCATCCCCATTGCTAATAGCAGACAGGAACACCCAAGAACCTAATAAAGATACGCATAGTTAAAACAGGGGCGAAGATTACTTAACCATACTTGCTTACTCAAAGACACAATACTTAAAAGCGGTTCACGATCTGTGCCTAGTTATCGGACTTGCGGAGCCCGGGCCCCGGGGCACTCCAACCAAATGTCATAGCGCGGAGTGAAACTCGGTGGAGAATGGGTAATTACGTTTCGATAGATCAGACCCAACGTGCGATGCCTACCTACTTATACGGCACTATGTATCATGGATGGTCACTGGATGACATGTTATTACAGAGCCGTGATTCACCGACTTTTAGAGCGCGTCGATGCAGAACGACCACTCGTCCTCGGCTTTCTTTCTCCGTCTCCCTCGTCCTCCGGCTTCGGCTCGTCGGCAGAGTCCCGCAGCTTCCTCCGCCGGTTGGCGCCGGCGAACGACTTCTTCCAGCTGCCGATCTCGTCGGCGGGCTTGGGCGCCTTGACCCAGACCTCGCGGCGCAGGTAGACGAACCAGTACAGGTCCCAGAAGGTCATGGTGACGAGGCTGAGCAGCCACGAGACCCAGAGCAGCACGATGGCCTCGGACCCCACCGTGGCCACGACGGTGAAGGGCGCGCCCACGTCGTTGATGATCTCGCGCAGCACCGACATCGTCAGCGTGCTGATGATGGCCCCCGACAGCAGCGGGCCCGGCGTCGCCGACGAGAAGATGACGTTGGCCAGCACGAGCCGCCGGCTGTCGGGCCAGATGCACACGGCCGGCGCCAGCAGGAAGTTGGCCGCCGACGTCACCAGACTGGCGTACAGCACCACCAGGTTGATGGTCGACACAAAATCCAGCGCCGTCGTAGTGCGGTGGCCGTTGGCCACGTTGGGCTCGAGGAAGGGGAAGGTAATGTTGGTCGTCCCGATGGTGATGTAACTGGAGATGTCCTGGGTGGCGTTGTCGATAGCTGAGTCGAGGAACGGGGATGGTTAGTGGGCCATCGGGCTTTCCCGTAGGATCTGGATGAAGAGCGAGACTCACTTCTGGTCAAGTCCTTAAAGTGCCCACAGGCAGTGTACTGAACCGACTTGGAATCGTTCTTGTTGCTTAGGTTACCCTGGCAGATGTTGGAGACATAGAAGTCGTAACGATCCTTGATTCCTGCGGCCGCCTTGCCTTTCGCCACGAGCTCCAAGATGACTTGCTGGATCTGGTTGTTCAGTTGGGTGGTGAGACCGTTGATCAAGTTGCTGATGCCCGGCAGGATCAGCTGGACGAGACTCCCAACGAAGCTGTTCTCGAGGCCGTCGATCATATCGTCGATGGCATCGCTCAGGGCCCTGGCTGTCACGTTGGCGACCGTCTGGTTCCCAGCCGCCTGCTTCAGCCCCGGGATAAGGTTACCGATGCCGCTGAGGAGACCGCCGGACCCGCTCGTGCCCCCGTTGTCACCTCCGAGGCCCAGCCCCTGGCCGAGGGCATCGCCTATGCCGCTGGTCATGTTGCTTATCAAGTTGCCGATATCGCCTGCGATTTGGCCGCCGCCTCCTGGAGTCGTGACGTTGAAAAGGTCCCCTAGCAGACCGTCGACGGCTGTCTGTAAGGGGTCACCACCAGTGCTGGTGCCGGTGCCAGTGGCTGGAGCTGTCCCGTTGGGTGCATCGTTGGTCGATTTGACCACGACGAGTCTCTCGCCGACAAGTGACGCATCTATCTGCAGTAGCAGCACAAGGTTCACCGTCAATTATCTGTTCACGGGCTTGTTTTGGGCAAAGACTAGGAGAAACCTACCGTCATAAGGTAATATCCTGAGCTTTGTGATACATCAGCACCGGAGATTAGCAGCAAAAGGTGCAAGGCAAAGGCGATAGCCGAGGTGACGAGCGGGATGAACGTGATGAAGCGAAACCTCGCCATCTTGTGTCTGTTCCTCCCTTAAATGATGTCCTGCCTGTGGGTGTCCCGAAGGAAACGTCGTCTGTAAATGGGATATAGGACGGCATAAAGGGAAGTAGTAATTTGTATGGTATAAGTGTGAATGAAAGAGAATCCATGGCCAGGTAAGAAAGGATAAGGCTGTGGGAGTGACGCATTCGTCTTAATAAACAGATAGGGGTCCAGCCCTGTGTTTCTATAGTTGAGGCCTCGCGATTATATCTCGCGGCATGGTTTCATGATACGAGGCGGTTGCATGTACCTATCAATCCAGTTTCTTCCCTCCCCTTTAAACAAGTCACGTCATTACGGTATAGTTGCGACCGGTCTTCCATAGATATCCCATATAATATTGCAAGGATGTTGTAATAAATGGTACGTCTTGGCAACAAATATGTGGGCGGGCATGGTCTAGACCCCTGCTTTTTCCACTCACACAGGTGCTCGGTATGCCACGTAAAACAAGACTGGACCGAACCCGAGTGTCGAGGAATGGTACAAGTTATGGGGCTGGTGCTGCAAGCAGGTTCCCTCGGCATCCGGTTTTGCTGTTTAGCCTAGAAACGGATGAGTTGTGACTGCTGAGCCTACCAAAACATCTCCTCGAAATATCAGCCATCGTCCATCGTCCTTGTTCATAACCCAGATCTAACGCTCGGTGGGTGGTTTGGTAAAGAGAATGGCCATTTGGTGCTCCTGTGCTTTGCGTGGGCATATGTACTATCCGCGCGATGGGCTAACATCACAACCAGGGCGTCTGCTACAGTGGTTGAGCTGGTGAACTCATGGCCCCCTCAACTTTATAAACTCGTGGGCGCATAGCCGCCAAAGCGACCCCCGACGGCCATCTAAACCTCGGTGGGAAGGTGAAGGCCAGGAAGAGACTGGACATGTGATGACAGTTTCTGGAATGCCTTTTCTCTCAATTAATGCATTATGGTGGTGTAGGTGGGGGGTGAGAGGGAACCCTAGTCGACGTTGTATTTAAGTCGCCACCCCGTCCGTCCAGCATAAGAGGCGCTGAGAACGAGATGAGTTTAATGCTACCTCGTATGCAACTATCTCGATGCATTAGGAAGGTGCTTACAGCAACCAAGCTCAACTAGAATATATATTAATCGAGGAATGCCGCCGGCTAGGTGGTTTCTTTCCTCATCATCTACACAGTCTCCCATCACCTTGCTACCGCCACATACTCTTGTCATCATCAATTCATCATGCTCGCCTCCCTGCTACCCCTCCTCGCCTTTGCGGGCATCGTCGCCGTCGCAGCCGCCGACGACGGCTGGGGCTGCTCCGCGGATAGCGTGCCTGCTAATATCACCCTTTGCAATACGCCCGAGCCGGGATATTGCCAGTGCTCATCGTGGATACTGTCTAACCCGAGTTTCTGCGGCGGCGGGAGGAGCCCAACCGACTTCATTTACCCTACTAAGATTTACCCTTCGAACTGCGACAAGAACGGCTACTGTGGCGGCTGTATTATTACGTGTCCCTGCCTGCTCCCAGGCCATGTTTAAAGAAGACGAGAGGAAAGGGGATATTAGGTTGCCTGGTATGTTATTTCTTCTGCTGCTCACTTTGCCATTCTAACAAATATGTGTGAATAGCTTCACGTGTGCGTTTCGACTCGGTCACCAAGATATGTTGAATTGTTAGCCTGGATTCATGGGCCATCTAGCCTGATGTCATTGTGAGATGATCTCAGGATGTGTTTTCAGATAATGGGAATAGACGACATCGTACACCACAATACAGCAATTAGCCTATGCACACCGAGTCAGAAGTGGACAGCCTAGCTATAGAAGAATATAGATGGTGACCAAGGCGGAAGAAACACTATAGCAGTCCCAATCTGTAATCATTTACCTAATGCATCTAGACCACACCCCATAATAGCTCCGGCGTCCTGCATGGCTTCAGTCAGAACATGAGGACACGAAGCGAAGGTTTAGGAGAAACTTTACCATGACAGACTGGGGTACGGCGGTGGCGGTCGTGCTGTTCTTGACCATGTCGGATAAGGTCCCGTACCAGAAGCGACCGGTCGTGCGTTTCTGGATCTCGTCCACGACGGCTGTGGCATACTCCATCGTGTCCATCCTGGGCATACCGTCGCGGCCCTGCGCGCGGCTGGCAATGAGCTGCTCCTGGCTCTTGTAGAGCGAGCTGGGTGGGAGGGCAAAGTCACCGAAATAGGTCTGGCCGTTGGTCTTGACGCCGCCCGTGACGACCTCGAGCACATCCACGCCAAACGGCGCGAGCTCGAGGCGCAGGGTGTCGGCCACTATCTCGATGGACCTCTTGGATGCCGCGTATGTTCCTGGGGGCAATGTCAGTCGTTCCTCGTGACTGCGCTCGGCTGAGAAAGATGATGCTCACCCATGTATGGAGTGTTCACGTATCCAGAGATGGAAGTAACGTATACAGCCATGCCTTTGGCCTTGATGAGCAAGGGGGCAAAGGCTTGCGTCAGGGCAATGGGGCCAAAGAAGTTGATGTGGAACAAGTTCTTAACCACTTCCAAGTCTTCGTCCAGTATGGGCATGAAATGGTTTCGGCCCGCGTTGCTGACCAAGCAGTCCAGGCTGCCGCCAGTCACCTTGGTGACATGGTCAACGGCGGCTTTGATGTCGTCGGACTTGACCACATCGAGAGTCAGTAGAGTGGTGTCTGGCAGATCCCGGAGCTTGGACATCTTGGAGAGATCCCGGGCGGTGGCGAAGACATGGAAGCCGCGTTGCTGGAAGAGCACCGCAAGCGCGCAGCCAATGCCACCGTCGCTGCAGCCGGTAATGAGGACGGTCTGTTTAGGCGCCATGACCTTGTGGCACAAGTGGAAAGCCGGGCTATAGAGGCGTAGAGGAGAGGATGGCAACAGAGAAAGCGGGGAAGGTGAATTCGGTTTTCGAGGGATGGAAGGGAAGGCAGACGAGACTACATATAAGCTGACGGTTGCCCCCCCCTGCTCACCTAAGGGTGGAGCACCTACGCTACATTTATAGCTTATATGCGTCCTCCGTATAGCTCATGTGGCTTGTGTGGCTCCTATTCTACATATAATATAAATAAAATAATATGCAATTGCCCTAGACTAACCCTCAGATGAGGTTGGACCAATCCTTAAGTGAAGGTTTTAAATGTGGTGTAGGTGCTTTACCCTCAGGTGAGCATAGGGGGGGCAACCCTCAGCTTGTCTGATCCTCGAAGGCAGACAGGGGTTAGAAGTTTAACGAATTGCTTGCTACTGTACAGACCCTAGCTGGGCGGGTGTGCTAGGGTTGCGGCCAGGGTGGTGGGTAACGGGATATCTTAGTAATACGCTTCATAGTACCGGCCCGTAGTTGTTCCGGATGAATCATAATGGCTCATAAGCATGTGACATCCCAGCGACGTATGTTGGCACTATAAGAATATAAGAACCAGTCAGTTCGATAGGTGACGCAAACAATATACAGCCCAAGAAAGTGGCACCGGTCCAATATGTCAGAAAACCATGCAATTGTCTTTGGCGCATCGGGCCTCCTCGGATGGGCTATGGTCGACCAGCTGCTCGCCCCTTACCCATCTCCCGGTGTCTTCGGCAGCGTCACCGCCGTGGCCAACCGGCCTATTCGTCTCGAAGATGCCCATTGGCCTGAGCCGGAGGTCGGCCGACCGCAGCTCCAACTTGTCTCGGGCATGGACCTCCGAAGCGATCCTGGCCTACTTGCAGATGTGCTCGGCCAGCAGGCGCAGAATGCAGCCAAGATAACGCATATATATTATTTCGGTGAGTCACACCCTTCGGCGAGACTTCTTGTTGCCGAATTGATACTCAAAACGCTTTTATGCTGCCTAGCGTTCACCTCAATCGGTCACAACCTTGAGGCAGAAGTCGACGTCAATAAGCAAATGCTCAGGAATGTCATCGCCGCAGTCTCGCGCCTAAGCCAGAGCCTCAAATTTGTCGTCTTCCCCGGTGGCTCTCGTGTAAGCAAGACCCTTGGCAGGACCTTGTGCCATGCGGGCCTTTTGCTGACTTGGCAGCTCGACATAGGGATATGGCATATACATCCCTGGCGGCACATTCTCCGCGCCTCTCACTGAAGACATGATCCACACTTTACCTGCGGATTATGAGAAAACGTTGGCGTATCCTCAGTTCCGAGACGTCCTGAGGGATGCCTGCGCAGGTAAGAACTGGACATGGTGCGAGATTTGCCCGGATGCTGTCGTAAGTCGACCCTAGAGTGTTAGAAAATCGCCATGAATCGCCATGACTTGACTGATATTCCACGAAGATTGGATTCACCCCGAACGGCTCACAGTTCAGCCTTGCGCTGCACTGGGCCCAGTATCTCTCACTGTACGCGCACAACCACGGGATAGGCCCTTATGCAAGAGCTGAAAACAGTAATGGCGACGAAGTTGCAGCTGTGGAAGTGCAGTTCCCTGGAGTCAGTGCCGCATACGAAGCACTCTATTCGCCCGTCTCCGCATGCACAATTGCCCGCCTGGCGATCTTTGCTGGCCAAGATCCAGAACGTTGTGGTCACGGAAGACTATTCAACGTCGCCGACTCGGATACACCGTCCAGTATGCGCCAGTTGTGGCCCCATCTAGCGGCGTGGTTCGGGCTCGTAGGCGTAGGGCCTAACCCCGATCCAGACAAGGCGTTGCTACCCGGCGAGTATGTCGAGCGATATAAAGGTGTTTTCCGCGATCATGGACTAGACAAGGCGGCAAACGGTGGTGTGGGGGCCGGAAGAAAACAGTTGGATAGTGTCGGAACCTGGCTCACGTTTGACAGGCAACTCTCCCTTGATAAATTAAGGGCGGTTGGGTTTGAAGAGAGGAGAGGCCTGGCCACAGGATGGCTAGAGGCTTTCGAGATGTTCCGAAAGGCGGGAATGATATTATAGGCACCTATAATTAAGCTAGGAGATGTGGAGAGACAATCCTGTCCAGGTCCAGCGCTCGCACACAAGCGGGCTGGATATGTCGCAGTACCGCCTCCGAGCTCCCGTGTTTCGTTCTGCAGCGACAGGCGTGGTGTTGATCTTGCGTCAAGCTGGATGGAAATAATGAATGCTATGCATGGTCGCCGTAGTAGGCCATTTCACGATTATGGCTGTCCTGGTGCAAAGATCTAGTCTCTCAGATTCTTAATCAGAAAATGCTTCCATAGAAGCCTCAGCAATCCCTCTCCAAGTGTCTACCTTGTCCTGGGCTTGACCTCGAGGGCAAACCTCTACAATAGCGCGGATATGGTCGATGGCGGTTTGCATCGACTCCTGCAGGCCGTTCGGCTTAACGTCCTCGAGCAAAGCCAACCCCAAGGCGCCCTTTTCTATGCAAACCGTCTCAAACAGCTTCTTCATCCTCAACTGCTCCTCTTTAGACTGAGCGTCCCTCTTTCCGTCCCACAGGAAAGCCCGTGCAGGGTTCCATCGCGTTGCGGGGACGATGCCGCTAAACTCCCAGTCCAAGACGGCCGTGATAGGCATGCCCGGGCTTGCCGGGTCGCACATGATATTGGCAAAGTGCAAGTCCTTGTGGGCCAAAATATACTTGACGCTATCCAGCTCCGGTCTGTACTTGTCCGAGTTGATGGCTGATATGAAACGTTGAATACGTGGCACCATAGCCCTGAAAGGCCCCAGGGAAGGATGCTTCTCGATAGCGTGGATGTAGCATCCGAGAGCGGCCGCGGCGTACGAGGTATAAGTATCGAACGGGCCACTACGCAGGGGGTTCAGAGACTCCAGGCTCTCCCCGGGCCAGTACTTCTCGATATCCGGCATCTGCCAAAAGGTCTCCTCCAGTGGAGCTCCATGAGTGATTGCCCCGTCCTCCAAAACAAGCCCCCCCACCAACCCCTGCCATGGCCTGGAGTGCAACTGGACGAGGAAGCCCACAAGCTGCTCAACAATTTTCTTCTTGTCGTCGTCGCTTAGCTTGTGGTAGATGGTGTCGATGCTGGTCCCTGGCGCACGTTCCAGCAAGGTAAACTCGTGTCCGATGGGGTTGTCAACGTTGGCATCGAAGCGCACGATACTGGGTACTGGTATGCTGGTGTTTTGGCGAACCCATGTCATCACGCCCACTTCGTTCACGGTTTTAATGTGAGGAAGGTGGCGACCAGAGACTCGGAGCAGCAGAGTGACGGACCCATCGGGATCAGCGCTAGCGGGGATCTCAACAGTGCGCTCGCCCTCGTAACGAAGCAGATAAATCGAGTGGTACTCGGCGGTAACTTTGAGGGGCTTAATATCGGTAGGAGTGGGAAAACCTAATGCCTGGCTCAGTTCCGCGATAGATGCTTCGGACAGCCTATGGGGAAGGTGATCAGCTGGTGTGCCCATGGTTGTGTAGAAGGAAAGGTGAAAGAAGAGAGAAGAAGTACGTTTTCGGTAACGTAATATCACCCCGCATAGTCTAGTCGGTTCGCCTGTGCGGCTGGCTCTGTACATCTTCACGGATATTCCCAGTAGAATCAAGCAACGTAAGGGCCGAGCGTAGTCTTATTAGGTATGATAATCCTCCCATCAATAGATATTCCCTTCGTAGATCCAAGAATTGACTGCACTAGCCGACAGAGGACATCGAGCTGCCTTTTAAGAGGACAGTTTAAATTCGCATCGCATTGGTGCTGACTGTCTTTCTGGGCGCGTTGGAACCGCAAAGCAATCTCCGACAGCGCGCATGATGAGAATGGTTCTATCGAAGGCCACAGCTCACAGCGCCTTAACACGGCAAAGTACTCTGCGATGCGGAAGTCGCTAGTACATTTCCTGCTACGCAGCTTAGATTTGCCGCAATGATGACACCCCATGGCTGTGCCGGGACGGTTATCATGGATACTGCCGCAGGCTGTGCAGAGAAGACCGGCCATAGCGTAGCCGTGTTTATGCTCTCGCAGTCTGTACTCGGTAGATTGTAGCTCTTGTTGTATCTTTCCAAGTCCTTTTGCAATGCGGGCGGTCAACGTAGCTGCATCGTGTTAGCCCGTGACGATTGACAGTATGAAAGCGGCAATGGCTTACCTGTAATGATCTCCGGTAGCAGGCTTATTAGGGTCTCGTTCTTCCATGCGGACTGGAAGTTAGGTGGTAACTGCTTCGCAGCCTGGGCGGTTATGCAATGGAATTGCGGTGCTCGGAACATGTATGCTGCTAATAGTACATGTCCCATATCTTCTGGCGCCATATCCTCCGACAGACTGCACCAATGCGCAACCCACGGCTTCAAAATCACGCTGCAGTCATACTTGTCACTGTGCATAGCAAGCTGTGCGAGGGGCCGCGGGTCCATTCGAAGTGGGATGTCAGCGCCTCTGTGGTGCAGGAGACGAAGCATCAGCTCCATTGTCCGGGCATCGTCTTCTTTCAAGCTAATAGATGGCCGGGACTTGCTTCGAAGCTCTTGTCCTTCTGCAAAGTTTGGGCCCAGCATCTTAGCAAAAACCGGGGAGGCGAGACTCAGGATTCGAGAGCAAACCAAGAATTCCTGAATCTGGCCTTGCACTGGAGTGATGGCAAGTATCACATCCCCTTCGGGGTCAAGCAACACGGTGTCTAGCGTATGAGACCCATCGTTTGCCATATTAAGGAATACTAGAAGAAATATGTGCAAGAAAGTGTCAACTAGTTCACAGACCAAAGAGCTCAACATACACGGGACTCGAAAGAAGAGGATCCTACGCTTCTTCAGCTGCCGAGGAAACGATGGAGAAAGAGGGGCTGTATGGCACTTTAGACGCATGCTTAGAGCTTGCCTACCGTCTACGGCTCTTAAACCCTCTTGCTAATTCATAGCAAGGTTTGCGGGGTAGTCGGTCTAGAACACTGTCGGATAATACGACATAGTATACCTAAAGCATCTGAAGTACGCGTCTAGATCGATCCATTAGAAGAAGTGCCTGCTGTCGAGTGGTCAAATTTATCGCGGCAGCCCTACAAGGATCTATTGCAGTTGCTGCTGTAGAGCGACCATTCTAGATTGCGCATGTTAGGTACATATCCACATGCACACACACACACACACACCCTTATTTGATTCCATCCAATGCCACACGGGGATCCAGGACCCGCCAAGCATGCAGTTGGATATCAGTCTGCGATAGGGGCCTTTAGGCATCAAACCTCTAACCAATAGGAGCAACGCATTCTACTGAAGGCAAGGTCGCCTTTGGGGTTTGGATAACCTGGGACCTCTATATATAGGCCATACTTTCCCTCGACGAAAGGAAGAGAAAAGGAGAATAGAGCTTGGAGGAGCCATGAGGAGTTTCTAGTCGAATTACACCCAAGCCATTACAAGCCATTACAAGCCCTTGTTATAATCAAAGTGTTGGACCATGGCCACCTCCTCTGCCGCGACTCTCATTTCCTCCGTGGCGAATCTTGAGGCATTCATCTGCTCCGTCAAAACTTCCAGCACACTCTATCTGGATCTAGAGGGACACTGCCTTGGCCGAAATGGTTCCATTTCCCTTATGACGATCCTGGTCTATCCCCGGGGACTGACGAGAATCATTGACGTGTTATCGCTTGGAAAAGCAGCCTTCACCACAGCATCGAAAGACGGCAGGTCTCTTCAATCCATGCTCGAAGATCCAGCCGTTGCCAAATGCTTCTGGGATGTGCGCAATGACGCCGATGCGCTTTGGGCTTCCTACCAAGTCGGCATTTCCAACGTTGTTGATATCCAACTCCTGGAGAATGCGTCTCGCAATGGTAACAAGACGTACCTGCACTCACTAGAAAAGGCCATCCAACATGATCTTACGCTTCAGCCTACACGGAGAGACTGCTGGGTTCGCTCAAAACAGCACATCAAGAAACTTATGCCCAGCAACATCTTTGCTGTTCGACCAGTAGCGGAAGATACAATCCAGTACTGTCTCAACGACGTTTGCCATCTACCAAGCCTGCATGCCACCTACCAGGGGCGGATCAGCGGCCCATGGCTTGCGAAAGCAAAGGAGGAAACCTTGGGCCGATCGAGCGATGCGCGCTCTCCCCAGTATGCTCCTCAATCAGACAAGAAAGTACTAGGGCCTTGGGCATCATCAGCGACAGCGACTACTACCTCTACTACTCCGACTAAGCCCACGGATGTGGCTACTAAGTATATAATCTAATCATCTAGTTACCCCTTCACTGCATGCCTGGTATCATCCTATAAGCAGAGAGGCTGCGAGCCATTGTTGAAGAGTGTGCCACTTCCAATGGCCGAAGATGAGGTCCTCGCTGTCTTGTCGGAAACTTCCGTCTGGCCAGAACGCCGAGGTATCTTAATTAGACCACTCCTTAATGTCCTTCCATTGTTTACGTGATCACTGCTTGAAGCTCATGCTCCCTAGTAGTAAGTACGACGTACTAGAAGATCGATAGCTGAGAATAGCGAGCGACCCGACGTTGAATTCCGCAGAGCTTGCAAACCATGTTCTGTAGCTAATTAAAGTAAAGTGCCACGCGGGCATCCTGCACGTGCAGCGAGTCGCGCAAGCATAGGATGTTCGGCGTAATCAGATGAACTGAATTAAGGGCCTAATGCGGCAAGAAACCCACGAAGCTTTCCATGCCTGACTAACAACTCCGGTCTCGGTACGTTGTATGTCTCTTCACAGGAAGAGGCGTTGCTCTAGCCCCTGAGTACATGGCGATAAGGGGTAGCGACTCACATTTCGAAAGATTACTAGACAAAGCTGTTCATTCAAGCTAGGCCCCCGGGAAGTTCATTTGATCGCCGATGGCGCACACAGGGAACACCCTGCCACGGATCCTATACTTGGCTTAATTTAGCAATAATACTGTTCACAACATGCGAGCGAAAGGTAGGTCGCCTTAATACACTTTGCAAGGATTCTGCAACGTGACTCGCCGACGGGTTCCTAGGATCCCCGCTTAGAATTCTACTACTACAAGGTTAACGCGTCGACCACCTCTTTTGCTCAGACTTTCTGCCGGGAGACATGGTAATAACGCAGGATGTCCTTTGCGTGATGGAGACGCAACACATCCCCATATCTCAGTTCCTGCATTGCCTACCAGACCCGACCTCACAGGATCAGCAGATACGCATACGCGATTCCAACGAATTTTCCATTATTGCTGTCAACGGCATCGAAACCACAATTCGGACCGGATTTATAGATCGCGATGAGGCGGCGAGCAAGATCTTAGCGGCGTTAGCGACCGCTAGACGGGAGCCCGTCGAGACAGCATTGGACCATGCCGAGAACAGAGTCCAGCAACAGATGACCCGAGAAGATGAGACGCAGCTCGTTAGAAAAATGGATTTGCACATTCTTCCCATCATCATCCTGTTGTATCTATGCTGTTTCATGGACCGCATAAATATCGGTGGGCATGGCCGAGATTGGGGCGGGAGAAGTTACTTCATTAACACGACTTGTGTAGGAAACGCTCGCCTGTTTGGCCTCGAGGAGGATCTGCAGATGCATGGGCATGACTTTCCGCTGGCTGTCTCCTGCCTCTTCGTCACATATGTGCTGGGAATCACGCCGGCGAGCCTGCTCGTAAAAAAGGTGAGCGACACTGGATGGTGACTCTGTGACAGAGGAGGATATTGACAAGATCGCGCCTTTTAGATACAGCCCCGGCGATTTAGTGAGTGGTCTGAGATGAGTCTCGAACCTCTCTCGGCATGGCACTAACCCCCTGCTGATGCCAGTTCCAATATTGTCCATAGGCTGGGGTGTTGTTTCTACATGCATCGGACTCGTACGGAGCAAGCGTGCGCTGTTTCTTCTCCGCCTTCTCATGGGCGTGTTTGAGGCTGGCTACTTCGCTACCGTGTGCCTCTACTTCACATTCTTTTACCGGCGGCGCGAGCTAGGGACACGTATTTCCTATCTATTCTGCACTACGGCCTTCGCCGGTTTCATTGCGGGGATACTCGGCTACGCTATCGGTTCCCTCCATCAGTACAGAGGTCTTAAAGCCT
The DNA here is from genome assembly GCA_019976485.1 of Apiospora pterosperma. Classification (NCBI taxonomy): domain Eukaryota; kingdom Fungi; phylum Ascomycota; class Sordariomycetes; order Amphisphaeriales; family Apiosporaceae; genus Apiospora; species Apiospora pterosperma. The sequence continues at coordinate 6,739,883 of JAFBMP010000004.1, forward strand.
GGAGATGGCTTATGATCATCGAAGGCATCCCGTCCGTCATACTGGGGGCTCTATCGTATCCCCTTCTCGCCGACACGCCCGAAGAGGCCAAGTACTTGAATGAGCGAGAGAAAGGCTTTATAGGGATTCGAAGGTATCTGGACGGGACAAACCTTGGCGTCCCAGACTCGCGCGGGATTATCCAGTGGAATCAGTGTATTGCCGCGTGGACGGACTGGAAGGTTCTAGTCATGGCTATCGCCCAACTCGGCGTCGCGTCTATGCTCTACAGCTACAGCGCCTTCTTGCCCACCATCATCAATGGAATGGGCTTTAGCTCGCTCACGTCGCAGCTGCTATCCATCCCCTGCTACCTTTTTGGGGCGCTTAGCTATCTGGTGTCGGCCTACTACAGCGACAAGATAGGTCATCGTGGAGGCTTCGTCGTTGGGGCTTGTATCTTCAGCATCATCGGGTACGCCATTCTGCTCGGGACTGCGCACGAACCACCGCGCATCCAGTTCACGGGGTGTGTGGTTGTGGCCGGGGGGGCTCTTCGTGGCCGTTGGCATGCCCATCAGCTGGAACGCCAACAACCTCCCCAGCCACTACAAGAGGGCGGCAGGGCAGGGAGCTACCCAGATGGTGGGGAATCTGGCGGGTATCTACTCCCCGTTTTTATATCTCCCGCGATATGGGCCGAGATTCGTGGTCGGGCACTCAGTCACTATGGGCTGCGTCTTCTACGCCGCTATTCTATTTAGCTTTGTTAGCTATAGGCTGCGGCAAGAGAATCACCGGCGTGCTAGAGGCGAGCGGGACTACTTGTTCGAAGGGAGATCGCAAGAAGAGATTAACCAGCTAGGAGATAAGCATCCGTGGTATCGCTATATAGACTAGACGCTATATAAGCTCGCGCCCCTTTTATGACACTAGGAACCTTAATTGTTTCCCATCGCGATGGCTGCCCTTTCGTCTCTGCCTCCCGGACGTCAACAAAAAGACAGCATGGCCCGCCCTTGATAGCGCCGATGAGAGACGTCGAGAACTCGGTACAGAACCCACTCCTAGAGCTGACCTTGGTGGTATATACTCGTGCTTATTTGTTGCTACAAAGAAATAAAGAACGCGCTCGCAATCATCAGCACGCCGGGTATCCAGAATGCAGTCCTGGCATGGTATGATACATCTTCCGAAATTTCCGAAAAGGCCCATGCCCCGAATCCTGCCCCGAAAATCCCAGAGATAATTAACTATCTGCCTGCTTCTGAGCGCTCCGCAACTTGTGTCCCAGGGTATCAGAACCGGGGGTGGGCCGGAAGCTCGTGTCAGAGTAAGTCGTCCCCGCAGAACTGCAAGAGTCCGCCTGGCCCGACACATTTCCTTCAAGATCATCATGTGCTAATACCTCTGAACTCAACCATGCAAAGATGGTAGGCGACCTGTTCACCAACTGAGGTCAGCTGGACCCAACGCTTGGCCTCACCGCCGACCAGAATGTCGATAATTGGGTCAAGTGGAGGGATGACAACGCATTATGGACCGCGGACGGAGCAAGGAACGTCAATACGCTGCGCCCCGTGAAATACCCAGGTGACCAGCCTGATGACCCTGACGGTATGGCGAACCGACCGAATGCCTAGACATCGTGGCTCTTCCGCCGCAACTACACCTGGTCCCTAGCGCGGAAGACACGGCTGATGCAAGTGCCTGTTGGGGAGCCACCGGCAGTCCTACTTTCATCAATACTTCTTATTCCGGGCCAGGAGGCTGGGACTCCACCTGTAAGTGATTAAGCCATACCCTTTCGATCCGGAGTTCTCACACTGGATCCAGCAGGCGCATGCTGAACTAACCTTTACTGTGTTACAGTATGTGCCTTGAACACATTTGGCCAAGATGAACTCTTTAAAGTTGACGTCGTAAAGCCTTATAATGGCTACTGTCTCCGTGGCCCTCTATATACCACCAAGGGCTGGCAGTATATCTACCACGCTGGCCGCGGCCAGATTAACTTTGGCGCGTGCCACGACGAAGAAGAGGGGTGTGCAAAGCAACGGACCCGCGGCTATTAACGACCCATGTCATGTCCAAGGTAAGCTTATCCTTTTCTATGATCGGCTCAGCAGTCTTGCCACTCCCAAGCTTCATACCCAAATACTAATCACACGACTTAGCTGGGGTCCATCACATTTATGGGCAAACAACTCTTCTCGTATCTACATTGTCACAGATGCCAGGTTTGTAGATACGCCCGGGGACGAGAAGATCTACATCGCTGCCCCCATGGTAATTATCTAAAACGTCCCCCGTCAACCAATCAAAGAACACGGCTATCCCCTAAAAGGTGCAGCTGAGTACTTGCACAAGGTACTTGTACTTGGGTACTCCTTAATAATCAGTAATAGACGGCAAACCCCGCGTTGATCATGTTACTGTCAGCGTTGGCTTCGTCATGTTCTTTGGTTTCAAGCCGTTTTTCGTCATCTGGATCATTACCTGTTGATTGCACCTTGCCAAAGTGAATTCCTTGTCGGACAAGATCATGAGCTTGAATTTCCAACCTGGCCAGGGTCAAGATCCGTCGTGGAGTCCTTATCGAAGCTCTAACGGCTGTTGGACTTGTCGGCTCCGGCGCAAGAAATGCGACGAGGCTCGCCCCGTGTGCGAAACCTGCGCGTTTCTCCAAATCACTTGCTACTATGGCCAGGACAAACCGGAATGGATGGACGGCGGCGCGAAGCAGGAAGAGGTACATGAGCGGCTAAAGAGCGAGGTCAAGGAGAATGCCCACCGCCGAGCCCACCGAGAGCGTGCGATTCCCTCATCTCACTACCGCGGCTCACTAACACAAACCAATCCACGCGGAATCATGGTACCACGCGAACTATCCGAGGAACCCGCTACCATCGCCATGCAGAGCTTCATCGAGGAAACGGCGGATGTGCCGATGGACGGAATGCAGTCGCCTCCCGAGCCGTCCACAGCGCCTCTGCAACGAGGGACGGATTGTAGCAAATTGCGGGAAGCGCGCGAAACTATCAGCTTCGGGCGGCCCGATACCATGCTCCTCATGTTCTATCTCGACCACGTTTTTCAGTTCATGTTCCCTTTCTACCGACCCTCGGTGCTCCAAGGCGGCAGAGGATGGATGTTAGAGATGATGCTGAGCAGCCCCGTCATGCGGCAGGTAACCCTTTGCCAGAGCTCGTATTTCTTTTCGCTAGTGCGGGGGAAGGCGATGGAGATGTGGCGTGGGAGGCGATGCTAGCCAAGACTGGGGATGCGTTGGGTGTATTGAGGCAGTCCCTCCAGGTGATTGACGGCTCGGACGTTGTGCAACATCTGCACGGCGCTGTCCGGGTAATGGCGAGCATCATGCAGATGCAACGCTTCGAAGTCACCGCCCTGAGGTTCAACAACTGCCAAGCACACCTGAATGCCGCTCTTGCTCTGTTTAAACAGCTCTTGGAGAGTGCCGGCCATGTTGATCCTGCGGACCCCCGCGCAAACTTCAATGCCGTCATGAGCCAGCTAGGGCCCCCAACGCGGATCTTGCCTGCCCAGTGCGTCCAGGTTCCGAGTGCCGAACAAGCGGCCTTCCAGTTCTTCTCCACCCTCTTGGTACTGGACGATATAATCGCCAGCACGGTGCTTCAGGAACAGCCGAGGCTCTACCAATACCACAAAAGTCTCCTCGGCAATACAGGTGGTAGTGAAGCCCCCTGGGTCTCGAGGGGACAGTTGGGTATCAGAACTGGGTCTTGATTGAAATCGGCGAGATTGCCGCACTCGATGCATGGAAGCAGCGGTGCAGGAGGGCGGGGAGGCTGGATGTTATGGAGCTGGTCCACCGTGCCGCAGCCATCAGAGGCTCGCTGGAAACCCATATCGCGCGATTCGAGGCTGACATGGGGCCCAGCCCCATAGAGGACAGAGGTCTGATGGATATCTTCACGTTACAATATTCCCACCTACCAGGTGCACCAGCCCACCAGATTTCTCTGGTGGCCCGGGTATGGGCTCATGCGGCACTAGTCTACCTGTCTGTCGTCGTGTCCGGGTGGCAGCCCGCGAACACAGACGTGCGTTATCACGTCGGTCGGATTATCGACTTGCTTTCATCTCAGATATCCCCGCCGGCGCTGCTGCGGACCATGGTGTGGCCGCTGTGCGTGGCAGGCTGCCTCGCCGAGCCGGGGCAGGAAGCCCTTCTGCGCGGTATGGTGGTTGCGTTGCAGCCCACAAGGTGCTTCGGCACCGTACACAAGGCTCTGGAAATAATGGAGAACGTATGGCGCGACAGGTTCACAGGTGACAATGAGAGCCGCGACCTAGCGGCATGCTTTAGAAGTCAAGGCGATCTGCTTCTTCTTGTTTAGACTGGGCAGTCTGCGCGAGACACGTGGCTGCTACGCTTTCTGGGTATTGTGAATTTCATTTATTGCTGCGTACTGATGACACGACCTATCGATTATAGGGGGGCAGGAGGATGCATGTAGACACTAGGTAGATGTTTGCTTCAGTTTCCTGCCATATCGACGGATTCTCTGGCCATGCGCCTTAGAACTTGGCGTAGCCCTTGTCCTTCACGAAGCTGGCGTGCCACGGCACATTGCCCTCTTGCTTGGCCAGCTCGGCGTAGAAGTCGGCGTGCGCCGCTCCGTCGAGGGCCATTCCCTTCATCTTGCCATCTGCGTGTCGCTCATCGGCATAGAAGAAGCTAAGTCCGTCATGGTTAGTAAAAGGCAACCTATTCCAGGCCAGGCTTGGATGACAATCGGATTCTGGGACACTTTACCGATAACCCTGGGCCTTGTATGCTATGTCTGCATGGCCGACCCAGTAGGCCGACGCAGCCTTGCCCATACCGAGATCCAGCATCATAGGCATAGGCACAATCATGTCGCTCTGCGCATTGCCGGTGTAGATGAAGGTCTTCTTGGCGCTGGCGGGCAGCGCCGCCCAGCCAGCGACGGCCTGTTGGGCGGCCACGTAAGGGCTGACGACGTTGACGTTGAGGTCGACGGTGACGCGGGCTGGGGCGATGGAGAGGAGCGAGTTGGGGTCCGAGGGGGGCGTGAGCGAGGGGGCGTTGTAGATGACGACCTTGGGCGCGGCGCCCAGCTCGGCCTTGACGGCGTCGAACACGGCGCCCACGGAGCCGGGGTCGCTGAAGTCGGCCTTGAGGGAGAGGTAACCCTCGGGCGTCTTGGCCCCGGTGCCCTTGCGGGACGCGACGGCGACCTGGTAGCCGTTCCCGGCGAACTTGGTGGCGACGGCGGCACCGATTCTGGGCCCAGAACCGAGGATCAGGACAATAGGGGCCATGGTTTTGGATTCCGTCGTGGGGGACGGGGCAGGCTTGGACGACGAGGATGAGGATGGGAAACAGAAGAGATTTTTGAGAGTACTGGTACAGCCCATTGGTTCTGGTGAAGACTCGAATAAGGTTAAATCTCAAGATGGCTTTCTCTACTTATACTTGGGAAAGAGGGTCGGTCCCCATGCGTCCTTTCATTCACGATGGTCTGGTTGAACAGTCGCGGAATTTGGATTGCTAATCTCATCTTCCCCGGCCAGCTTTGTTTGCATTGCGGCGCTTCATCTTAGGTACCTGGTACACCGTGTGATTAGAAGGCCGGGAGAACGTGATGGCGTAATGCAACCACTCTGTCGAGGCATCGCGCCCAAACACCACAACTGACGCAACGAGAGGTGTTTTCCCGGCGCTGCCTGCGGTAATTAGTGACGAGTCGCGAGGTCAGGGGTGCTGCCTGAGTGCAACCCAAGCTTACTCAATTAGAGGGCGCGGATCCCCGCGCGCGATGGTGCTTACATGCATCCACACTCCAAGGGGAACGGGGAGGAGGGAGGTGGGAGGGGATCCACAAGCCGCGCGCGACAGAGTCGGTCGGAAGCAGTAAGCATGCAGACTGTGTGGGTGTATGTGGTTCTAGATCTAAAACCCCCGATTCCCGCGCGCGAGCCTGTCTCGACGATTCAGGGGGTGGTGGGAGACCCACAAGCCGCGCGGGAGAGAGTCGGTCGGAGGCAATAAGCCCCTATACCCCCCCATGCTCCCGCGCGCCGAGTGGGGTGCTATTTACTATAGCTACATGCAGTCGCCAGGTCCAGTCAGCCAGCCATTCAGGTAGAGCACGGCGCGCCCCGAGCAGCCGAGAGCTACAGCCTACAGGCTGGTGGCGGGGGAGCTAGCGGTCGATCAGCGGTCAACATGCTGTTGGACCCCTGGGAAGCATGTCACTGAAACCTGCCGCGCGCGGCTTCATACCGGACAACGACTCGGATTTGTCCCTTGGATCGTGCTCTCGCATTTGTCAGCTGGGTCGGCCGGCTTTTTTGTTATCTATCACTCAGTATCATCAGCGATGCAGCGATCCCAAAACGGCCATCAAGTCATCAATGCTCCCTCTTCGTAAATCACAGCCGGATCACAACAAACCATGCCACAGGATCTGCCAAGGCACTCCAGCTTTCGTTCCCGGTACCTCTTCGTTGCTATTCTCTTCGGGCTTCTGTCGATCCCCTTCGTCTACCGCACACTCCAGCCCTTCACCAGCATCATGTCTGAGAGTCCATCGCGGATGCCCGTCTACTTCCTTGGAATCGGCGGGCCCAACTCCATGGAGAACACGAAGCACCCTGTCTACGCTAAACTGGGCGAAGTAGGCGTCGAGATCACGACCAAGGTGAAACCCAAGGCCATCGTCGTCTTCTCAGCTCACTGGATGGCTGGTCCGAGCAAGGTCCAAATCAACGTGGCCGAGAAGATGGACATCATCTACGACTTCTACGGTTTCCCACCCCACTATTACGAGTACCAATTCCCCAACAGGGGCAGCCCTCAGCTGGCCGAGAAGGTCATCGACAGGCTGTCGCAGGCCGGAATCGAGGTCGAGCGGGTCAAGCGAGGTCTCGACCATGGTGTCTGGGCCGGCTTTATCGTGGGTAGGTCGCTAGCCTGACTCGATGCGTGTTCACCAACTCAAAAGCTTTTCGTTTCTAACGTTGCCCACCGTAGCCTTCGACCCAAAGAAGAACCCCATAGACGTCCCCATAGTACAAGTCTCCCTATTTGACAACGAGGACTCGGACCGACACTACCAGATGGGCCAGGCACTAGAGAGCCTGCGGGACGAAGGCGTCCTCATCGTCGGCGCGGGCATGGCCGTCCACAATCTGCACGATTACCGGGCCACGAGAGGAACTGGCGCGACCCAGCCGTAAGTCATCGTCCATTTCCCACCCCGACGCTCCCTACGACAGTTCATTCACATGCCTCTGCAGATATGCCCACAGTTTCGACCAGGCCCTGAAGGAGGCCGCGTCTGCGGCACCCGAGGAGCGCCGCGCTAAGATGCTGACTCTGATGAAGCGCAGTGACGCCAGGAAGGCGCACCCGTCCATTGAGCACGTCCTGCCTGCCCACGTCGCCACGGGCGCGGCAGGCTCTGACGTCGGGGAGCAGATATGGACTATGCCCGAGGGGAGCCTCAGCTGGGCCCAGTATCGATTCGGGAAGATCCCTGTATCTTAGGTTAGGGCAGCCAATCCTAACACTTATTCTATGAGGTAAGTGACTCAATTGTCGTCGATTGTGGCCAGTGTAAGTAGTTATTAGAGTTATTACAGCGCATAAGGAGACCAGAAGGGCTCTAAGTACGCCACCTGGGTCTGTACGCATACGCAAAAGAAAGAAGTGCGTAATGTGCTCAGAATAAAAAATTAAATAAGGCTATTAAGGTACTATTATAATAATGCGGGTTAGTCCTTAGATACTGTTATTATTACTACTTTATTGCTTATCTTCTTTAAAATATAATCGAAAGAGTCCTCCCTTATATAATAAAGGCGTAACCTTAAAGTGGCTATGTAGCTATCTTTTATATTATACTTATAAGGGCGCCTAACACTTTAATAGCCTTATTTAACTTTTTATTTAAGCATATTCTATATTTCTCTCTTTAGCGTATATATACAGCTATAGATAGCGTATTTAAAGCCCCTTTAATTTCTATATATATTATAATAACTCTAACACCCCCTTTTAATAACCGCTCTTTATAAATCGGGTCGCTAACTCTCAGCGCTATTTAAAAGCGTTTTATATTTAATTAGCTTATTTAGCTTTTAAAGGCTAGCCCTTTTAATGCTTTAGTAAACCTGTTTACTAAGTTATTTTTATTAAAGATAAATTCTAGTTTAATTCTCTTTATTAAAACCTCGTTTTATATATAATTATAATAGATTTTAATATACCGCTTTCGTTAATTTATTATTATACTTTCGGCTTATAAAATAGCCTTAGTATTATTTATAAGTATAATTATAAAACTATTAAGTATTTAATCGATCTCCTTTTAAAAACGATTTTATTTACGTTAATTCTTTAATATAACGTAGTTTACTATTAAACGATTAATATTACTAAACGATTAACCCACTACACTTTTCTATTTTATTAAACTTTAATACGTAATAATTTTATAACTAGTATACTTAAACTAATTAAAAAATAAAGGCTATAGTTAACAGTTTAAGCGGCGCGTAATAATACGTAAAAATTATTTATATTATTAATTACGAAATTATACGAAATTTCTTATTTTATATTACGCGCTCGAATCGCCGGCCGATAAATATACTACGAAAAAAACGTAAAATAATAAAAACTCGATCCGATTAAAAAAGAAGTTATTCGGAATTAAATATTCGATTTAAACGACCGAAGAATGCTTTTTAATACTTATTATATTATAAATATAATTAATTTTCTATTAGATTCGCGGAATAGCGAATATATAAGTAAGTAATAAATTATTATTATTATTAATAGTACACCGTAAACCAAAGGCCCTCGGTACATCTACCTAGTTGCTCGTGTAATAAACCGTGCCGAAGCTGGACTAAAAATACACGCTACTGCGTATTAAAGACTACTTCGCGAACTCGACGTTACTTTACTGGTTTTCGCCTACCAGCTTAATAGCTCGTTTCAGAGCTTGAAGAGATTAACTAGGTATAGCCGGCCCTCCGATCTCCGTTATTAGCTTATATAGCGGTAACCGACCGGTTCTTAAGAGCTAACGTACGACCGTCTTTACTGTATTTTTTTCTATAGTAAACGTTACAAAGTCGCGGCGGGTTCGAAAGGGTTTCGGCGCTAGTTAGCGTACTAGCTATTCCCTACTCTTATCGAAGCCCGTACAAGTATAAGATAAAGTGCTCAGCTGTTTCTCGCCCTTCGCCACAGGTATATAGCGGGGTAAAAACGTCTGGGACTTAATAGGTAAATAGAAATAATTTAAGCCCTATTCTTCCTGTACGTATTTATATTAAAACCGAGGCTTCGTACTTTAGTATATCGTCGTAACGGCGGCACGCTCCCTAGTCTAGCGGTAACTCTGTAGCTAGCTCGTAGTAACCCCGCATTAAAGTAACGGTACGGAACCATCTTCGCTCCCATTTCTCTTTTAGTACTTATTTAGCCGTTAAACCTTAAAGCCAGTGCTTAACGGTATCGAGTTAAATATCGCTAAGCCACCGGATCGCGGAGTCCTCGCTACTAGCTCGCCGGGATCTCCTCTTTCTCCTCGCCGTACGCTCCTTACTAATTATTTCTACCGCCTTTATATAAACACCGCGTAGTAACTATAACTTACCAATAGATTCCGTACGTACTTCGAAACTAGCTGCCCTTACACTTAAGTAAAAGTCGAGAAGAGGAACCGCCACTTCGCTTTCTAAGTAGTACTAAAGGGTCGCCTTATAGGCCCCTATTACTGCCCGGAAATAAGTATTCTAGGTCCTAATAAAGTTTAGAGCTAGTCCTTTCTCCGTATCGGCAGTTATATACTAAACCGATGCCCCGTATATAAGTACGCTCTTAATTACTTTCGTATAAAGTTCCCTTGCTTTTAAATACGGAATATCCCCACCGCCGACGCTGCGAGCCTAGTAAAGGTAAGCGTTTAAGTGGCCATCTTCGCCTTAACCTTCGAAATATAGTCCTTTTAATATAACTTCCGGTAAAGCTATACGCCGAGGAATTTTATAGAGGTTACCAGCGAAACTATAATGTTACCGAGGCATACTTATAACGTACAGGCTTCTCGCGCCCTAATAAAGTATAAAAGCTCGCTCTTCTTAAGCTCGAATTCTATCCTTCTCGTACGCGCCCAGCGATTACAGGTCCCTTAAGCGCTTTCTAAATTACGGTAGTTCGTAATATAATCCGGTCCTACGGTAACGAGATTCGTATCGTCTGCGAACCCGACGATAATAAGCTGCTCGTAAGCTACTAGCTCTTCGTATAAGGTAGCAATATATAAGATAAAGAGAATCGGTAATAACGGCGAACCCTACGGTACGCTAGCGTAAAGCCGGATCTTCTCTAACGACTCGCCGTCGAAGAAGAGACGGACGGACCTGTCCGTAATAAAGCTTTTAACTTATTAATAAAGCCAGTCCGGTAGCCCCTTTCCGCGTAGCGTAGTAATAAATCTCCGGTAATTAACCGTATTAAAAGCGCCCTTAATATCGAGCTGGAAGAGGGAGGCGACGCCCTTTTACTGCCAGGCTGTGCGTATAACGTCGGTAACTAGCCGGATAACAAGCTCCGTAGACCGTTACACCCGGTTCCCTATCTGGCCTTCCGGTAAAAGCCCACCTTCTTCGGCTGCTTTAGTGAATCGCTAGTATATTACTGTCTCTATTACCTTACCGATCGTACTAAGTAACGAAATCGGTTTCTATCCACCCGGGTGCTTTTTCGTAGCTGCCGTTTTATTCGGTTTAGGGATTACGATAACTTTTACCGCATCGGAACAGTTTAAGAAAATAGGCAAGCCGGAAGCTCGCAGTCGCCAGGCTAGTTAACGTACGGAAAAGGGGTTTTCCGCACGCTTTAAAGAAGCCGGTAGGTAGTAAGTCTTCCCCTAGTACCTTCTAAAGCCCGGTCTGTTTAATAATATCTCTAATTTCCTCTGCGGTTACCTCCGTTTCGATAGGGGTAAAACTAGGGTTTAACCGGGGCTCCGGGGCTCCGTTCAAATCCCTTAAGTCGGCTTTTAGGTTTAAAAAGAATCTTTCCGAAAAGAGCGCGGCCTTTTCGGCGTGGCTTCGAGCCACAATTTCAGCTCTTTCGTTACGTCTTAACTCTAGTATACCTATCGTTTATAGTAACGTCCAGCTTCGTAGTCGGGCCCATCGTTTAAATAACTAGAGCGCTTTAAAGTCGTGGGAGGCAGCAATTATTACATATCGCCAGCTCTTCGTCTTCGCCTTTTTAACGGTTTTTTCGAGGTCTATCTTAGCTTTCGTATATTAATCCCAAGTGTATTACGAAGGTATTGCAAAGTAGGTTCGGTAGCGCCGGTTCGTTATAATCTTAGCTTCCTGGACCTCTAAGTAACCACTAAAGCGTCCCTTTACCAAGGTAGAAGGTATCCTTTTAAGCGCTGCTACGTTAATTATTCCCTGTAAGGCGCTTATAAAGTTATCGACGGCCTGATTAAACTCTTCAGGGCTTGTTAACTCGGTAATATTATCTAGAACTGCTCCAGCTTCTGCGCGTACGAGGTTTTTATTAAGCATCGTCCAGTTCTACCCTTCTGCTCTCCTTCGGCTATTTCTTAACGACCTAGCTTCTAGTTCGACACGAACTACTTACGCTCTATAGTCAGAGCCTTCCAGACCAGGGTCTCCTTCGTATAGTATCGTCACCCCTTTAGTGGCCCAGGCCCGGAAAACCCAATCCTTTCGGGAAGCCACCCGGTCAGCCGTGGCTAGGCCACGACCCCGTAAGTCTTTTGCTCCGTTTAGAGACCTTCCCACAGGAGTGCAGCAGCCCCGGCCAAAGGGCTGCAACGGTGCCGCCCCGTATCTAGTACGGGCTATACGGTTATATCTTCCAAGTTTACACCTTAAGCCGACCGTAACGGGCAGGTTCCCGTTTCATAAGCCGACCGATATGCGCATCCGTCCTCTCCGGCTATTGTAACATCTCCGCAGGTCTCAGTATTGTTTTAAAGCAGCGGCGACACTACGACGCCCGGAAGCGCCGGCCCTAGTACGAGTAGGGACTACTCTTTAAATTGCCTTTTAGTTATATCACAGCACTACGGCCCACCGGCAACCCTAGGCACGACCCCAGGTCCGGCTTCCCGTTACTATACACCGTTTCCGATATACGGCCGACTATGTCTTATAAAATAGAGACACAGAGCGACCGCCACGCCGGCACGATCACCCGCACTCTATCTATTAACTAAACCAGTTTCTGCCATATGATGTTTAGATGCGGTGCGCTGTGTCCTCTGGGGCGTGCCAAGCTCGGGACCGTGCACCAACGGTTCAACCAATCAGAAGCCAATCACACCTTTCACCGCTAGTTTCTACGCCTTAGATCTTAGTAGAGTCGGTGGTAGGGTTAAGCAAATTGGTGCGTTGACTTAGTCAAAATCGCTATCGATTCATTACTGTCTTTAATTGCGTGCATACGTACACTATATAACTAAATTGAAAATTTCAAATTAACTCTATAATCTATAGTAAGTACAGATCCAAATAATGAAGTTCACATATTTTTCCGATTTTTTGTTCATTTTCTACGACTATTTAAAATGTAAATTTCAATTAAAAAAATGCAGAAAAAGTTTTGTTGGGGTACTAGCGTAAAGCTCCTTGGCCTATGCGTTTTAGTCTATTTTGCAGCGTATATAAAAATAGATTCACTCTATACCCATTTCTTATTAGTATCGTTACGCCCCCCCTGCTCCCGATACGTTCTATTCCTATTTCCTATTAGCATCGTTACGCCCCCCTGTTCCCTTAACTGTATATTTTTAACTCTGTTATCCCCACATATCTTTAACGGCTGCTGAGCCAATTCCTCGTTTATCGGAATAGCATCGCAGCGTCGCGACGATGCAAGTGATGATTAATGGCTGCTGAGCCAATCGTTTATCGGAATAGCATCACAGCGTCGCGACGATGCAAGTGATGATTAATGGCTGCTGAGCTAATCGTTTATCGGAATAGCATCGCAGCGTCGCGACGATGCAAGTGATAATCAACGGCTGCTGAGCCAATTCCTCGTCTATCGGAAGCACCATCGCAGCGTCGCGACGATGCAAGTGATAATCAACGGCTGCTGAGCCAATTCCTCGTTTATCGGAACAGCATCGCAGCGTCGCGACGATGCAAGTGATAATCAACGGCTGCTGAGCCAATTCCTCGTCTATCGGAAGCACCATCGCAGCGTCGCGACGATGCAAGTGAGGATCAACGGCTGCTGAGCCAATTCCTCGTTTATCGGAACAGTATCGCAGCGTCGCGACGATGCAAGTGATAATTAATAGCTGCTGAGCTAATTCCTCGTCTATCGGAAGCACTATCGCAGCGTCGCGACGATGTAAGCGAGGATTAACGGCTGCTGAGCTAATTCCTCGTTTATCGGAATAGCATCGCAGCGTCGCGACGATGTAAGTGATAATTAATAGTGCTGAGTTAATCGTTTATCGGAAGCACTATCGCAGCGTCGCGACGATGCAAGTGATAATCAACGGCTGCTGAGCCAATTCCTCGTCTATCGGAAGCACCATCGCAGCGTCGCGACGATGCAAGTGATAATCAACGGCTGCTGAGCCAATTCCTCGTCTATCGGAAGCACCATCGCAGCGTCGCGACGATGCAAGTGATAATCAACGGCTGCTGAGCCAATTCCTCGTCTATCGGAAGCACCATCGCAGCGTCGCGACGATGCAAGTGAGGATCAACGGCTGCTGAGCCAATTCCTCGTTTATCGGAACAGTATCGCAGCGTCGCGACGATGCAAGTGATAATTAATAGCTGCTGAGCTAATTCCTCGTCTATCGGAAGCACTATCGCAGCGTCGCGACGATGTAAGCGAGGATTAACGGCTGCTGAGCTAATTCCTCGTTTATCGGAATAGCATCGCAGCGTCGCGACGATGTAAGTGATAATTAATAGTGCTGAGTTAATCGTTTATCGGAAGCACTATCGCAGCGTCGCGACGATGCAAGTGATAATTAATAGTGCTGAGCTAATCGTTTATCGGAATAGCATCGCAGCGTCGCGACGATGCAAGTGATAATTAATAGTGCTGAGTCAATCGTTTATCGGAAGCACTATCGCAGCGTCGCGACGATGCAAGTGATAATTAATAGTGCTGAGCCAATCGTTTATCGGAATAGCATCGCAGCGTCGCGACGATGCAAGTAATGATCAACGGCTGCTGAGCCAATTCCTCGTTTATCGGAACAGCATCGCAGCGTCGCGACGATACAAGTGATAATTAATGGCTGCTAAGCCAATTCCTCGTCTATCGGAAGCACTATCGCAGCGTCGCGACGATACAAGCGAGGATTAACGGCTGCTGAGCCAATTCCTTGTTTATCGGAACAGCATCGCAGCGTTGCGACGATGCATAGGTACTATCGGTAATTGCGTAATCGATATAGCCCGGTTTTATATATCTACTACTTACTATTATTGTACTAGCCACTAGGTTTAGCGCCGTTACGCCCCCCCTGTATAGTATCCACCCCTTGAATACTTTATAATAATAGGCTAGAATTTCTATTCAGTATTATTACCCCCATTATTAAAAAACTCTCAACTAAAGAGTCTTTTACCTAGACTCCCCCGAAGCATTTAAGCCATAGATTATTGCACCTCCTTTTACTATTACCTCTATACAGCTTTAAAAACAAATACTTACCTCTGTAGTATAACGTATTTGTTTTTAAGCAGGTATACCATGCCACCATTATCTAATACTGAACGTCAAAAACGCTATCGCGACAAGAAAAGGCGTGAAAAGAACGAACGACCTAGGCAACTCCAAAATACTATCCAGAATAGCGACGGACAAGTTCGGTATCTACTTGGTTCAGCTGTCCCCCCCGACCCTAACCGGTACCAACCAGCTGCCCCCCAACTGCGCAATTCTATTTTGAATTACTTTTCACCCAGTACAGAATCCAGTACAGCGTCGGCACCTGTCTTTCCCACTCCACAACAGCAGGATATCAGCTCTACCACATTACCACGGTCATTAAATAGTAGCGACGTTTCCCTCTCGGCATTCCAACATCTCAACGCGGACAGTACACCTCCCGGCCCTTCCCCCTCCGATCGTCTTATACGGCGAACCATTATTCCCAAACGGCGCACTCCCGTCGCCCGACGCCGTCAACAGGATTTGTTTAGAACCAGCCAACAAGTACGCGATATTGTCGACAACCTCTCGCCCACAGACCATTCTACTGCATCAGCCTCGCAACCGTTGCCGCATGCTTCCGGCTCTAACCCTCCTTTGCATTCTGCACCCGCCTCGACCCCGTCTCGCACCGAGTCCCACCCCGGCACGCCATTATCTTCTAATGGCTTTCACCCCGATTATCCAACCGAGCGTCCCTTTCCGGGTAGCGTTTCACCGACCCCAGCTCAGAACGAATTGTCGACTGCTTCTAGTCATAACTCGTCCCTTTCCATATTCACTAGAATCGGAGAAGCTGTCCGGTCGTTTAGCGCGCCAGTCCTCCGCCGTATTACACAAGATTCCGGCACCCCACCTATCAACCAGCCTAGCTCTGCAGCAAGCCTCTCCCGCCATTTGAATACGTCGGCCATCGAACAGACCTCTCTGGACTATCAATCTAGTATACCAGATCCATTATCCGACCATTTCGATTTCGAATCTGGGGATTTAGTTGCACATCCCTCGGTTGAAACCCACCAAGACTCCCAGCCGCTCAACCAACAGGCAGGCGACAGATCTATTAGCGCTACGCCCACCTCGGGCTTACCGCTAATAGCCGCAAGCCAATCTCTGTCACGCCCATTGCTAGAACATGCCAGTGACCATACTAGCATTCAGCATAGGCACAGTTCTCTATCCCAGCCCTGCGACGAAGACACTAGTCTACCTACACTATCGCAAAGCCCTGGTTCAACGTGCCTCGACCCATCATCGAGAAGCGTGCTCAGCTTTAATTCTGAACATGGCGGCACTGTTCTCGGGGCTAGCACCCCGCGCCCGTTGGCACGATCATTATCCAATCATCCAACCCAACCATCGCTACAACTACGCCGCCCAAGCGCCTCCAGCCTTCCTGCAGCCACCCCCCGAAGCGAGGTCGAACCCGTAATGCCCGACCCAACGGCCACGCCACCCAACTACAGCTCGTATTCACCCCTCCCGCCACCCGACTTCCAGGCACGCAGAGCCTCCCGCCGTCGGAAAAACGACGCAAGATTACAACGTCGGAACCGGTCCGAAGAAACGCCACACCGTCCGCATCGCACGACCAGCCGACGCAAGGAGGTTTCTCACTCTCGGCTCATGCCGAACGCGTACGAAGACAGCTGTTTGGCACCCCCCCAGCGCGCCAGAATACCCCCATATAGGATCGATCCTGCCCGGCCTTACCCCGCCACCGACCTACCCCGCGGTGCCATCCCCACAATCAATCGGCCAGCAGCTGCAAAACCTCTTTTTGCACAACCGACCTCCTCGCCACCAGGACCAGTTACAACGAGTTCTGCGTACTATTTGGGCTTACCATTGCTCTTCTAATTCGTGTAAGTGTTATTCTGTTACATACCTACATCCCAGCCTTAAAAGCAAATACATGATATATATACGCCGCCTACGTATTTGCTTTTCAAGGGCTCATAGGAGTAATATTAAAACCAAATACGTGATATACCTACGCCGGCTACGTATTTGCTTTTAAAGCGTCCATGAGAACAATACTAAATATGGAACCTTCTATACGTTAGGTAGAAAATTCGCAGTACCCGACGCGGGAGACACATCTACTGTGTCTGACATCACCAAGTACATCAACTTGGCGAAAAACCACGACGACCACACCTTTCCTCTAACGCTACCCAACGTCCACCGACCGAGCCAGACGTTCAACGCCCCCGACCTCCGCGCCATGCTTTCGGACCATAATGCCCCCCGACTGTCATTCCAGAAAACTGAGGCATCCTACGCAGACGAGTTGTGTCACCTCCGCGTGGAACGACTATATGATATTGACAGTGTCATCTTCCAACTGCCCAACCTTGGAGTTATGCAACGGACGGAATTCTCGTTGGCGTTCAGGCCATCCTTCACTTCCAACATTACACAGAACTCCCACTGTACACTGCCGAGCGGCATCTCACCCCACCAACACGTCAATATATACCTAGGAGAATTCAGCAAACTTCAGCGGACTACTGTGCACCTTGTCTTCCCTCAATTCACCACAGCAAACGGACGAAACCCCACAAAAACCCTACCCGACCAGGACCAGGCGCTACTCATCGACCAGTGCATCCTGCCAGCTCTCCAGGAAGCGCTACCTCCACAATGCCTCCAAGAGCTGCCAGAGAGCTACCTACAAGCGTACTCCAAATCCAACAGCGGCCTGCTCCAAACCGAGGCGAGGCTATATCATTCTACACTGAAACACCGAATCGCTCCAGCGTTCCTACATGCCTTCTCGACCGCATTATTCGAAAAGCTCAGCTTGCATCCCAAGTTCCACCAAGCAGTTCTTCTATGCCAATGCCACGGCACTAAGAACGTTACAACATCTACGACACCTTCTGGCGCCCTCTCCAAGTTCTGCGATATATTCCTCGACGACATCGCTCCCCAGCAGCTCGACCCAACCGCATTCTGGGTCGATATTGGATTCCGGGATATTGCCGAGTTCCCCAAGGCCGACTCTGATACCGCCGCAGACCAGCACCCGCGAGAAGAGTTCACGTTGCTTTCTAAAGCGGCATGCCTGGACCAGATCCTCGCGCCCGAATCGAACGAGCACATCGCCTTACGACCGAGCCGATACCAACAATACTTGCTGGGGGAGATCGGATCTATTGACTGCTGTAATGACACCAAGGGCTACCAGCGCACCCACCCTTCTATCGTACAGCTCAAGGCATATTCTAGTCATAAAGATCACTTCTCATCTGCCGACAAGGCCCTGGCGCCTTTCCAGCACCGGGAACTCCGGCTCCTCGCCTTGGACGCCGGTAACGTTACCAAGTGGCACACGGCGAAACAGAGGCAACATGTCGGAAGGTCTGCCCAGCTCTCTAGCCTCCTCCATGTCTTCCTCGAGCAAAAGCGCCAAATCCCCAACCTCCTCGGCCTCGTTGGAGACGAGCGTCACAGGTCGTATGGCGTACGCAGAGAGGTGCGGTGTCTACTGGCCGATATCTCCCACCTTGACCTCGATGCCCTGACCCCCCCGGTCCCTACCGACCGCTATTAGCACCTGACGACATGCACAACCCATTCTACATCGTTCGCACGTCCGAATTGAACAACATGCTCGGCAGTCTCATTTCCCGTTACGTTCTGGCGTTCGAACGGTTGATCCCTGACACTACGCAAGCCCCCAATCCCCTTGAGAAATCAAAGTCCGATCAGAACCAGCTGCGCAATACATACACTACACAGCTATTACAAATGCTGCTGTTCTTAACATGCAGCGGTGCCATGGCACATACGTATAACTGGATCTGGCGGGATCAGTTTCAATATCGCAAACATCGCGATGACGAACTTGAATGGCGCAAAGGTTTCAATCTCAAAGGAATCCTTTCTCACTACGGTATGGCCTGGCTCCCAACTGCGGCATTTGATTGGAATTACCCTCGGCTCCTCCCCGCGCAGATTAAAACGTTCTGTATACCCAACCAGGTCCGGTTCAAAATCGCGCCAGTGCAATTCCAACGCCCTTCCCGCCAACGGCTCGCCTCCGACAACGAGTACAACCTTACACGCCATCGGTACTACCAAGAGGGGTTCGCTCATCTATCAGCTGGACGCCTCGCAGATGGCCGTGAGTGCATTCTAAAGGCGTTTCGGGTGAACCTACAACGTATTGTGGCTTTATACAACCGTGAAATGTTCGAACGTTTAAGCGATGCACTCCATTCCATTTTTCCTGACGACCTTCGAAAGGTTAACGAGGCTATTTATGGCCGGGGGGAGCCTACCTTTGATGAGAAGGAAACACTGTACAATGGCGTACTTTCGATTTCAAATCTTGATACCATTTATGCCCGCATATTCCGTCTCGTCCCTCTCGATCAATTAAAACGCTGGTCCGGCAACACCTATCATACCATCCCCTCTCCGAAAATCGCCAAGCTACGCCAGCCACGAACATCCCCACCCGTCCATTCCTAGTCTGAGTACATCTTCCGCCTGATCAATGTCAACCACAACAAAGGCTCGTGGGCCAGCAAACCTTTTGCGAAATTGTATTCCGATTTAACCACGGAATGGGAGCAGGTCCTCAACCACGATGCGCACCAGCACCGAGCCATCCAAAACTACCGCGACAAGTGGCAATATTATATCAATCGATACGCCGGATCTTATATCTTCCTAACTTTCAATTGGGAAATGGGAGCAAAAGGGAAGTTTATGGTCATCCAATCCACTTCGAAAGACGTTAATCCATGGCCTAAATTCTTCAATATTAGCTATGTCATCCCTAGTATTGATGTACAAGATCACAACATCCGCCGCACGATTTCCTACGCCGACTTTCTCTCGCGCCAACATGGTCCTTTCCTCCCTATTCTAAAAGACCCCGGTTATCGTCGCATCTGTATCGCATACCTTGCATCCCTCTTACGCCAAATCGGAGACCCGCCATTACCTAAGGAGATCGATCCCGAATCCCAAGCCTGCCACCTTTGGACCGGTGTATTCAGCTTTTTCGACCATATTGTCGACATCGAGAACATGGACCAAATAGATTGGGACGACGCCTCATATTACCCCGAACTCAACAGCCACCCGATCTACCAACCCCACAAGACCCCGCGCTCCCTTTTTCTTCACGATTCCCCCGTTCAAATCCAGCCAGACTGCTGTATTTGAAGCCATACAGCGAAGGAAAAACAAACATCCCTCTCACTTCGCTAGCAGCATGGCCTTCCATTCACAGCGATGATGACCGGTTACAACACTTCAAACCTCAACAGCTAATTAGAGAGCCACCTCTATTAGAACATGAGTTTTGGAAGCCCTTTGTAACTGGTTATTTGAAGGGATTCTTCGGTATTGATACTGTGTTAAGTAACTTACACGATCATCTTCTGGACAGCGATACCGATGATAATAGCGATATAGCCAGTCAGTCCGACACGTCGGCGGACAACGACTCTGATTCGGTCATGTAGCTGAAATTGAAGTAATGTTGATTCGTGAAAACGTACCTGTTGAATGATGCACAGTATCTGTAATTTTCATATTGTAACAGTTTACTATAAAACCGCCATGTGAAAATCTTGCCCGTAGCCCATTTTTGTGACACTAGACTCACTGCTTATCGACAGACTCGCAGCTTATCAGTTAGCGTGTGGCTCATCCATAAGACTCGTGGCTTATCACCTTGCGCTTAGCTTAGCTACTTATCAGTGAAGCACGCAGCTTATCGGCAAGGCTAGCAGCTTATCGGCAAGGCTAGCAGCTTATCGGCAAGGCTAGCAGCTTATCGGCAAGGCTAGCAGCTTATCGGCAAGGCTAGCAGCTTATCGGCAAGGCTAATAGCTAATCTACATGACCAGAGTGCTGGTTACTATTCACAAGATGATAATATAATACACCTCGCCTACCCTACCTCACTTATGAACAGTTTAATCAATTGCTAATTCTATGACTTAGTACTATGTAATTCCAATTGGAGCAGATAGTTAATATAACTCAAGGTCATGATTAATGCGTATTTACTTTATCGTAATATATATCAAGAATCAAAATAACCAAATAACAAGAATATAAACAATACCTACCTACTTAATTCCACCATTGTATTAATCCTTTTCCGAATAAAACTATATAGACATATTTATCGTACTGTAGTAATTATATGTAGGTATATAGTGGAATTGTACTATACTAAAATCCAACCGCATTGTTCACACATAACACTTTGTAAACAAATAACAATGACGAATAGCTATTTTCTCTGCATGACATATATCCTCAACCATATTATAATACACTCTACAGCTAAATATACCGGTATTCCATAAAGCCACATCATACCCAGGTCAAATCATTCCACTGCTCTATCTCGACCATTCCTATAAACATATGATCAGCCGTTGCTATGCTAAAACACATACACGAAATCACGCAGCACAATTGCTGTATTCCGACCAGCGCAACCCATTGGCAACATAGATTTAAAAAGCATGCTAGTAGCCGATATACAACAGCGTCATTACATAGTTCACATCATTTAAAAGCAAATACATACCTGACCGCAAGGGGCCTGTTATAAGTCGTTACTATACTAACACACGTCCACAAGATCGTAAGGCACCGCAGCCAGGGTTCGACCAGAGCAGACCTTGTGAATACAGAATTTAAGACATCAGAATAGCCGCTGCAATCTAATAGCATAGATGTGTGGCCGATGTCATTTAAAAACAAATACGTACCTGCTAACCAAGTGGCCTAGTAGGCCACCTCCCTCCCGTCCCTCCTACATCTTTTGCCACCGTCCACTGCCCTCGTATTTGTTTTTAATCGATTGTCAGCTTCAATTCGTTTCTCACTGCGGCTGTACAGCTCCTTACCACAGGACCTAGCACCTTAAAAACAAATACATACCTGCCAACCAGGTGGCCTAGTAGGCCATCTTCCACTCCTCCCATCCCCTTCCACCCCGTCCTTCCTACAACCTTTTCCCGTTGCGAACCGCTGACGTATTTGTTTTTAACCGATTGCCAGCCTCCTGCCCTTCATTACTGCAAGGGTGCAACGTCTTATTGAGACAACATTCACTGCGCAGTCACTACCCCATCACCTAGAGACCGGATTCGGTGCACCACTCCATCTTGTCCAACCGCCTCCCTCACACATACACCCCACCTTAAGCCACACCGTCGCATCGCCACAACGCCGCAACGCCTCAGTGCAACATGGCCAGCAACTCGAATGCTGCTCGCAGCCTCCCATTGGACTACCCTGACCCTAACGACGACTACGATGGCGCCAACATCCTCACAAAAGTTCTGGCCGGCGAGCACCGGCGTCCGAAACCATGGCCGCCATCTAACGACGATCCTGCTGTGGTGCAACCAGACACCATAAAACCCCTAACGCTGTCGAAGAAAGACATTGAGTGGGTCCAGGAAACCGGCATCCCGTATCCGGAGCTCCGCAAGGGCCCATGTCCAGCCAAGTGGGTCGCTGCCTACTGCTGGTTCCAGAACAACCAGACGTTGAAC